>JAMKCH010014608.1:0-165000 GCA_023653785.1 Ophioderma brevispina
CTTTAAAACCTTGTCAAAAAGATCAAATGACAAATACATCTCAAACCTTTACTTTGTAAACTGCAGTGCAGTGACCGACTTTCACAAACGAACAAATTTGACAAGCGTGCATGGCCGCTGCAATTGCCAACTCGCGACGTGATTCGAACACAAAAACTAGGAGGTGTTAAATATTTCTCTTTAATACCCATATCATTGGCGCGTTCTGGCAGCTTTTAAGCGATTCGGTTTTCCACAGAAAAACATATAGATTAATGAAAGAGCCTTTGTGAGGTGTCAGAGTCGATAAAAATTTCAGTTTTCACACTTGCGAGTTTGGAGAGAGGTGCTAATGTGAAGCAAATGTACATTACCGTGTTGATGTTTCTTGATTAATTGTACTTTTATTTGCGTGAATGCCAGAGTGTCATTGCAGTTATCTCGCCACTCATATTCTCTGTTTGACTCCGTTATTTTCCCGTTCAAACTTTTCGGAAATGTCATCAAGAAATAGAACTGAATTTTTACCACCATGCCCTAAAAAGATCGTCAGTATTGACTACTAGGATATTATTTTCATTTTATCCAGCCAGTGACGTCAACGCTTTGACGCACCTATGACGCACGTGAAAAAATATGGCGCCTTTGGGCGCACGCGTATATATAATGCAACGCGCGCGATTTATAAACGGCTACGGCCACTGAAGACGCAATCACGTCACTGAGTTTATAATACAGGAGCAGAAGTGCTATACTAGGCGGACCTCATAACGTCGCGGATTGATATTAATATTCCGATCATGGAGAATTGCGTTGCGAGAAAACACTACTGTAGCGGTGTCCGGAATAATCAAATTTATGGTCTTACGTATCGTCTGCCTCCTTTTCCAAATAAAATACGGTATAGAGCAGACTAGGCATATACATCGTCCATAAGATGGATCTACTTTTCAGCGTAGGAGTAAAAGCGTAACAATTCCTGTCTATTTATTACTGAATATAGGCCTGAATATATACTAAGTAAATATAGGCCTAGTTGTAGTGTCGGTATATTACCCATAATTCTGTAGTCATGAAAGATTTAAGGCCCACTACGAGATCTTCAGCCTCGTATCAGTCACACCATCATCAAACTTGATGTTTTGTTGTGACTTTTCCAGAAACCTTATATTCCGAGATCTAGAACTCAATTATTCACCGACTAAAAATAAAATTTTAGTTAAATTACTCTTTTCGTTGTCGCATTTAACGCTATAAAATTAGTTGTTTTCACTCAAATGGGGTCATTTTATTTTTAATCGGTGCATATTTGATCCCGTATTTTTAAGTAAGTTCCTTTAAAACATTTTAAATGTTAGTTTGGTCACCAAACACTGCCACCTCTTTCGGTAAATCTGTACACAGTAGCTTATGGGTTTGGTTGCTAGCTTGGTTGCTTGCTTGCTTGCGGTTTGCTTTTGTTAGTTATTTTCTTTTGTTTGTTTGCTTGTTTGTTTGTTTGTTTATTTGTTTATTTGCTCGTTTGATTGTTTGTTTATCTCTTCACAATGAACCCTGAAGTAAATGTTTTCAAAGCAGAAATTCAAATCACGGTCTTAAAATTTTAAAGTTGCTTTCTTTTTTATGATAGAATTTGCCAAGTATAGGCCTACACTGCAACATAGACATGTAAGGTCAAAAACGTACTTAGGAATTAAACAACTTTGCAGTTCTAAAGTTTGCAACTTTATTATTAATTAATAAACACTTAAGTTATAGAAGTTTAAACCTATAATTTTAGAGGTTTTTAATGGCAAAAGCGCAGGTGTATAGGATTTTACAATCAATATTTAGGATTTTAACACCCAGTGCTTGTGAATTAAACATATACCGTTCATGATTTAAACATGTTTAACATTTAAACAGATGTTTAACATTTTACATCATGCTAGAAAGTGACAACAACTTTAATTCCCAAACACATTTTACAGTGAACCTAACATGACAGGGAAGCGTCGCTTTCTCAATATTTTCCCAATTCTTCAAATATACAAAAGAGTGAATTTCACTCTAAAATAGTGACTACAGGGCGCACTCGGAAAAGATACAATTCACACCTTTCGAAGAATATTTTGGGTCAAATTTCCTCTTGACAATTTACAAAATGTCAGTATTGGTAATCCACCTAGAATGTTTGACCTTGATTGTGATCCTTTAATCCACAATTCTATGATTTACTGAAGCCAACTAAACTACTTAAAAACTAAACTGTGGCCAAAAAGATGTGAAAATCCACAGTAATTTGCTATTTATGGGAAAAGCACATCGCGTCTCAAGCTCTGGTTCGCCAAGCAAGCCTTGCGAAAGGGGAATATTATACAAAAGGATTGAACTCCATTTTGTCTTTTTTTTAAAACCTCCTACTTACGGGAGCGATCATTATTTAAGCGGGAGAAACTCTTTCGATTCCCATCGCTGCCGTCAAAAATTAGCTTAAAGACATTGTAATTAGTTCTTATTGTTATAAGTTGTTTTCTCCCCAAAATGGATGTGTGTGTTAAAAATTTAGTCTGTGATAAGTTATATTTCAGATTAACGTTGACCAATTAATTTAACTTTATTTTCATATTTTCGATTTGAATGAAATCAATTTAAATGTCGTCGAACCATGGTACCATCATAAGAGTTTGTCTTTGATCAATTTAATTTCACATTTAAACTTGTATATTCTCATCTGTGCAGTGTTGTTGGTATAGGCTTAATATGTAGGCCCATATAACTCAATTAACAAACATTGGTCATATAATTTTTTTCTGTCGTCTTTTATAAACAAATTAAAGTAAAGAAAAGAGAAAATGAGGTTAATTATATTATAGAAATAAGAAAGTAAATGACCAAACCAAATAATTATTCATTTATAAACAAAGGAAAACGACATTGGAAAAGACATGAAAATTATGATAATTTTGCTGATGTTAAGAGGGCTACTTTTTTTTTATCATGGCTTCTAGTCTACACTGAGCACTTACGAGGTTTGAGGAAATATACTGAGCTAAATGTGAAATTATATGAACAAGGACGAAATAATTTGTACATTCAGATGTCATGGATACGACGAAAAATTAAATTCATCTCGACAAAGACGTATGAAAATAAAGTTAATTAATTGATCAAACGTCTATGACCAAAAAAACGAAATTGTTTTTAAACAACACGCAACATTTCCTTTTTTTGGGGGAATTTAAAAAACCAGAGCATCAATTATGCAAAAACACAACTTGTTTGATTTTTTTTAAACTAACAAATATTAATAAAATCTCATAAAAAACATAAAAAGTCAAAATATTATGTCAAAAAAGCCCAAATTATCCTGTTTTTTAGGTCAAAGGTCATTATTTGTCCATATCCAATACTCAATTGGCAACATTTTGACAATGCACGCGTTTGATACCATATGTTTCAAAAATGGTGTTTTGGTATAACGTTTTGATAACTGAAATGTGACCAGTCGTAGCCGAATGCATGTTAATGCACGTACAAAACATGATAGAAATTCGATTTCAATTCCCTTTCTTTTTTTCTTAATGTGAGTTTTACTTTCACTTCTGAGATTCTTACCTGTAAAACAACAATCGTGTCGTGTAAATGCTTAGCCCAACAAGAGTTAATGGCTCATAACTTTAAAAGTCCTCGGAAGTCACGTCGGCCTATGGAAATATCACCTAAATTACAATTTTGATGTGCATCATTAGGCATATAGCTTCTAATAGCGGCGGTGTTTGTAACACAGGGTAAACTCTTACGGGAGTTTGAATATATTCATGACAGTGGACAAACGCCTGCATTGAGGAGTAAAAACTTGGGTAATTGTGAACACGTCACGAATTTTGATATCAAAGTTGAAACACTGCGGCGAACAAACATGGAATGGAACTCGGGGGCTCTCAATGGTGAGTTATAGTAAGATACCATATCGCCGAAGATACGTGCAAGTAATGCTTGTCTGAACTATGGCATGGGGATGGGCATTTTGTACCGGGAATATTAAGTATATCCCCCGACACTCCAGTAAAGTCAACCCGATAACTGTTTTGGCCGTCGCTCCCTGACCGCTATTTGATATATACCTTAAAAATAAATGAGGCGCGCTCAGTGAGGAAGGGAAGAAAAACAAATCTCGGGACAAAGAGAAAAGAAGAAACATCTTAACGGCCATTGTCGGACTGTCTTTTCAATTCCAATAGAGCCCATTTGAGCAAAATAAGTCAGAAGAAACTTTTCGTCGTCTCGAAGAGTCAGTTCCCATTTTCAGCCTCCTGGAACAGAATGAACCCCATTTTCATTCCAATTGGGTTATAGGCCTAATAGGAGTGCTTTTCAAATGTTTCCTAAATTGATTGGAACGTTAGAAACATTTCGTAATGGAGATACGATTTTTTTTCAAATTCTTTTTAAAACAAGCGAATTTGGAAAACAATGCCAACTGGGTCCCATTGTCAAAAGAAAATTGAGTATAGATATGGAACCTACTACCAGGCAATCGGAGTCAAAACATCTTAAGGAACCCCTTCCCCCAGCCCTCCACCAAAACAAGGCCATGAGCCTGGGCATATTTTGACTATATATACATCTTACACATTTAAAAGTGAGCAATTTTTATATGACTTGGAGGACGACCCAACCAAACCATTATCAACGAAGGATCTTTTCAGTTTACTGTTTTTCATGCCTCCAAGTTGTAGCCATTTGCATCGAAGTGTGGTCGATGAGATTTAATTAAGATTTCTTTAAAGCATATATAGGAACTTCTGGCAAGTTGTTCGTATCTGCTTGGTTATTGCTCTACAGATATCTACTTTGACCTGGTATCAGTCGAAAAGAAAGAACGCCGGCCAAACGCATAGGGGTGGGCGGTAATGATGAAAGAACTCCGAAAGTTCAGCATTTTGTTTTTTTTCCCCACCCTCTCCCTGGAGTGATGTTAAATGCACTTCGTGATTTTCCCGATGTATTCTGGTTCGGCTGTTTTATGGTGTCAAAAGAAGTTAAAAATTTAATCACCCGGTTTGTATGAATTTCTTCTTGCTCCAAATCGATCCGAAGTCGAATACAAAAGCTTATCAGGGACGTTGCAGTCTGGTTTTTATGATTAGTTTTGTAAGCTTTATTTAGCTGAAACTGACAAGAAACATCAGAACGGAAATGTAAGTTACCAGTTTATAGAAAAGATTTAAAAGCAAAAGATTTAATTTTTTGAACCGATTTAAAGGCGACTCATCTCAAAGTTTCGACAGAAAGATATATTTTCATTTTGCGTTTATGAATGCAACCCCAGGCTACACACAATTCGCCTGCAAAACGTCATTCAAAATATACAAGATAATAAATCTTATTTGTGCATGGAAATGAGCGATATAAGCGAACATCGCAAACGTCCGGTGCGGTGTTTAGGCAGGTGTTTTTGAGAATCAGCCATGATAGTTCTATGTCTATGCCGTCTCAAGCGTTGACCGCCCTCTGTGAAATATTGACGCTTACCACTTTTCTAAACAGTGTCGTCTAGTGGGGTGTGGGTAATGTAGTTTGCGAGGGAGGAGACCTAGTTCAAAACACTGAGCAATATGACGAACAAGCCATGCGAGAGAGACAAACGTGCAAATGATTGAATTTATAAAATATTAATTAATGTTCTTTTGAAGCACACTTATTGGTTGATAAAACGTTAAAAAATTGTTCTGTATTGCTATCTACTGACGACAGCAAGATAGCTGATGAGAATGTGTGTGCGAGAAAGCTCATATCTCCAATTTCATGTGCAAACAGTAGTGGGGTGGGCTATATCGGACAGTTGCGTAATCAGCGGGGCCGAGGACATGAGCCCCTCCGCTCAAGACGAAAATAAAAGAAAAATGGAAAAGGAAGTATGTCCCCGTCCCTTCTTTCAATCTACTTTTGGCTCCTCTTTGTCAGGTGCACTGTGTATTCATTCTGATTATTTTGCCCCAAATTTGAATTTTTTCCAACGGTTTTGTTCTTGTAGATACAACATAATATCTATCAGCACTTAAGGGCAAATGTGAAATTTTTTTGGACTGCGGTTCCTTCAAGGGATAGTCATCATCAAAGCGTTGCTTTGTCCTTCGTGGGCTGCTGAATCACACTCGTGTCAAGTTCATTGGATCCTATAGAATGCATGACAATGACGTTGGGTAACTGTCCTTCTACTTCTTTTGTATCCCTAGCACCACTAGATGCTCAGAAATCAGTACTGCAGTATGCTGGGCACAAATAGTCTCGTAGTGACCAGTGAATGAAAAGTGGTCCTCTTGTTTTTGATGGTTTCTAAAAAAGGGTGGAATGTCATATAACCTCGCGTTTTCATAAAATGAATTCCGCCGACTGCGTTGCCTTTACTGATGACAGTTTGGTCATTTTAGCCTTTGGCCTTTAAAGGTGCGGTTCCGGTCGTCCTTTGGGACCACCCATTTACCAGGAATTATAATATTGAATTTGATATCAGATGAAAGGCTGTATTTTTCTCATTGTCCCATCCTGTAATTTTAGCCTTCAAATCCATTTCATTTCCAAAGATATAGAGAGAAAAACTGGCCGTTTTACATGGTTACCATCAATATTAGCCATGGATAGGGCTTGCAATGTACATTATTATTAATTTCCAATATCAAACAAAACCGGAAGTGACACGTGACATACATCGGAACAAGTGCCGTTAAAATGCACCACCCGAAAAAATATGGTGCAATTTGGCTGTCTCACCCCAAGACCTATTTTTTGCACGTCCTCTGTCCCCACCGAATGTTCCTGGTTTGGACGTAAACAGCCTTAAACAAACAACACCCATATCCATTTCATATGTGAGCGCCCCCAGGCTAACTTAAGATAATGATTACAAAAACTCAGTGTTTATTATGAAATTAAGAGCTATTTCAAACAAGGTGCTCCCCTGTGTTCCATTCAGTAAATGCAACACTAATAACAAGCTATCATTTCTGCACATGTTTAAATATTTAATTTTTTATTTAACTTAAATATTAATTTGCTGTTATTGATTTAATGTAATACTCTGGCAAAGAAGAAGGGCTTATTTTGGAGAAACCGATTATTGATAAATCAGTGAGCTTTAAACCGGTTGTTCTTCCCCCTAATAATCTTGGCGGTATATTATGTTCTGATGTTCCAATGCCACACAGGAATTTTGGAGTAGAATTTTGACATAGACCTAAACCGTACGACTTTAGATTTAGCAGCTCATGTCACGAAAAAATCACCCAATTAATTGAATTTGCACTGAAGATGTGCATTAATTCATTACCCTGTTTGTGGTTTCACCTTGTGCCTCCACGGCTCCCGGTTTTTCCATAAAAGTGCCGAACGATATACAATACAAGTCAGAAAGAACTTTTTTTTAGTTCGTATCTATAATTTTATATCATACGTTTGTAATAACATGGTCATATTTGGTCTATGATATGGGTTTTGACACTTTCCTGCTCCGTTGAAAGAAACCTTTCTATAGAGTTATCTTCGGTAGATAGCATATCTTCATAGCTTAATTACTTGAACGCTCGTTTCACCTGTGTAAAATCGCTCTGAGCGGCACACAAATAGATATATGGGACTTCATGGGCAATGGCGTTTAAATTAGGAGATGAATATAAAAACTACAGACTGGCTCTTCACACACCCGATGACAGTAGATATTTGTCGCATTTGAAAGCAGTTCTTCCCTAGCCGGTCGCCGATAACGATAACTAAGTCGAAACTCTTTATCTTTTGTGTAGAAAAAATATATCTTGGGCAACTGTAGTTATTTGAGTAAAACCAGACCTTTAATGAATATAATAACTTTCTTGAATATTTATATTAAAATAACATCTCAAATCCAGAGGTTTTTGTTCAGGTTCATTTGGCTTTGTTTTGCTCATCTCTATAAAGAAAACTTAACAATACTCTTTATTTAAGAACCAGAAAGTGTTCTCTAAAGAGTTCAAACAAATTCCTTTCGGTCACATGAACCTTTTCCGTTTCCTTGCAGGAAAGTTTGTAAGGATCTTTGAAGAATCAAAATAGAAAACGGCAAGGTGTAAGAAAGTCATTTTTTCGAAGATGTTACTACCCTCCGTCCTCTTTCTTTAAAAGACTTCCCGTCCTTTTAATTGACTTTATTGGCTACATTTTGTCTCCGTATGCTCGTCCAAAATGATTCACAATACACATTGATATCCACTATAAGGCTACGGCAGGTGTGCTAGCATCGTTCCCCACCTTGGGGGGGGGTTGTGGGTTTTTCGCTTGCTTCCAAAAATCAAAAATCTGCTTTGTTTGCTCTTGACCTTGAAAATCGACAAAGTAATGACTTATAGCACAAAAATCAGATGTTTTTCCTGTTAAGTAATAGAAAGTGCGACAAAAAGAAATAATTACAGAATTCCGATCGGACGATGTACGGCGCGAGGCGTTTTCTTATTCGGTACGGCGAATTTAATTGCTGTCTGGCGACAAGACCGAATCAGCACGAATTAAAAGTTTCTTAAAACTTGTTCCTTGATTTAGTTTTAACCATGATTAAACTCCTTCTGGCCGTGCGCTGAAAATAGTTTAGGAGAGCAAAGTGAGATGTGCTTGGCAAAAAAATGCTCAACATGTTCATTTTTTATCCACCTCTTTTGAAAGAAGTCAAGCTAAAATTATGTCTGTCTGCAAATTATTCCAAACACATAGCACATGACCACTGATATATAAAACATGCACTGTATCACACTGTAAAACACGGTTTAAAATTTGCTGTCTAAAAGAGGGTTTTTTTAAAGTGCTGTGTTTAAAGTTTTAAACCAACGTTGTTTTAAGTTTAAACAACATTCTTTAAGTTTGTTGTTAGAACATGTTTGTTCTTAAACATGCTGTATACGTTTTAAAACATTTTTTAAACCACTTCGCAATCTATAAAACCACTGCTGTTTACCCTGGTCATCAGCCAACCATTTTGTTAAAAGGTCAAATTAAACAACTTGTTAAAAAAATTTAAACAACTGTTGCTTAAATTTAAACAAGTTTTTAATTTTTAACAAGTTGCTTAATTTTTAAACAATGTTGAGCGATGACCAGGGTACCGTGTTTTTTAAATTTTAACAACTTGATTAATTGTTTTCTTCAAGTGCCTAAAAGCCAGCGCGTAAAACAAATGACCAAAAGCCAGCGCATTTGGACTTTTAGTACTTTTATAGGCCATGAAATATGCTGTCTTAAAGCTGTTGACAATTTTTTTACACCTTTTATCGACTCAGTTTGACCTCTCTTCGCAACTTTCTCTCGCGCATAATAAGCCTCTCTTACACAATTCTCTAAAATTTCGATAAGTAATAGATGTTTGCAGACCGACCGGAAGAGCGGGCGAGTTTGAATGTCGTTTTGTCCTACAAAAGTAGCAAAATCGACAAGACCTCCAGGGTTGGAGAAACGTCGCTTTCTCCATAGTTTTGAAGGGAGAAAGGTGGGAACCGCGGGCGATGGCGTGTAAAGATACTCTTTTCAGCCATTTTTGTTCGATCGACAAACACTAAATGAATGTGCGCAATTCAAGATCTATATCAGAAGATTGGCGGTACAAAACAGAAAAGTTGTATTACTATACAGAGCGCTTCAAACAAAACCGAAATTCTTAAAGGCGTTTTGTTTGGAACAAGGTTTTGAATGAACGAAATCAGGTACACCCTGGGTGTGTTTTTCTTGAGGAAATACAGGGCGTCTGTCGCGACGCTGAAGTCATTGCTGTGTGACTGGCTTCCTGGACACTGATCGGCCGAAAAAAACAGAGTTGGGAGGATTAAGGGGAGGGTCGTCCTCTTATGGGGTCTGAAAGCAGGTGAATTTGAAGTGATTTTTTTAATTGTCCTAATAGTGTATATACATCGTATACATCCTTTGTGCCCAGCACAAAGTTTTTTAAAATTACATGTCAAAATGTTTTGCTTCTGGTTGCCATAGGCTAACCCACGTAAGGCCTCTGATTGGCTAAAAAACACTAGAAGGAACGTACCTAAATAACTAAACAAGCTACCTGAAGACGACGAAATTTGGCTGGCATGTTCACGGGGTTTAATACGCAGATGAACCATGGAAGCCGGCGGATTTTTGATACCGTGGCCATGGCAACCGGCAATCGACCAACCACACAATTTCATGCCATAATTTGAATTTGGAACACAATTTGAAAATCGGCCCTTCGGGTTCACGAAGCCCTATATGTGCTCAAATATGTGTGCCAAATTTCATGTGCATATAGATGTAGCGTTCATTAGTTACGTTCGTTTTCGCTTTGGTTGTTTGCGTATTTTAACGAAACGAGGTATAGACTCGAAACATTTAGGCAAAATTGAGGGCGCTTTGATTGTGGAAATATGGATTTTGTTTGTAAAATTCAATTTATAATGAATTTTCAAATTATTAATGAAAGATCATCGAAATCGGTGAATCCATTGTCCTTGTAATTAATTTTTAACTAATTTTCTAAATATCGCAGGGTGAGAAACAAAAAATACATAAAAAAATCCCTTACCAAGTACATTTAATTATTTCAATGATGGACGAAAATAATATAAGTAGTTAGTTACTTTCGCTTTTATGCCAAAATTAAATGCGTTAATGGCTATCGTTAAAATAATATGTTTAGAATATCTTAAATATAACCCCATTAAATTTTTACATGATAACCGTTTTGGCAAATTTCGCGTGACATGCTTTCATTGATCAGCAATAATTCGGGAACCGAATGTCCGATTGCGATCGCATAAACGATTTTGTAGATTACAATCCACACAATTAAGCCATTGCATTATCGCATTTTCTGTAACTGGAACAATTATTTACCAAATGCCAGACCCCATACCCCCCTAAAGGGTAGAAGGATAGAGAAATAGATATTGTAGAGACGAAATGAAAACTGGAGGAATGAGAGTGATTTGAAGGGGAGGAAAGAGATTATATGGGAAGGGAGAAGGGACGATTATTCAGTCAGTAAGGGAAAATGGAGAGGAAACTGAGCAGGCGACTGAGGGAAAGATAAAAGGTTTTCCCGGTTAGTTTAATTTTAAAAACTTTTCATTATGTTTATATGTCGTTTAAGTTGTTTTTCGCCCCAGAAAAAACTCTAAAGTGCGTTTTGCGTAAAACAATTTTCGTCTGTATTGTCAATTATATTAAATGTTTTATTTTTTTTATTGTTTTGATGTTTTTCATACATTTTCGTCGAAATCAATCATTAAGCATCCATCAACCATAAATGCATCCATCATCATCAATTATATATGAAAAGAAAATAATTGCTTTGTTGGCGTCAGCGACACCGATGGACAGACGAACATAAAATGGAAGTATGAACACTGAGTCCGCCGTTAACATTGTCCTTCTACCACGGTAAAGATACGCCACTCAATTAACAGTTGACTCTTCCACGCAACATTAGTTTCAAGGTTTTATTCCGTTATCGTCTATGGGCCCGGATGTGGTCCCTGGGCGGACTATATCTATTTCATAATCACACCGGGAGTGTGAATTTCTTCCAGAGTTGCTCGATCTGGGCCGAAGATTGGGCACACATTCTATACTTAGGCCAAATTTGTTGTCCTGCATGTCGGTATGAGAGGCGCGCATTTATTACGAGTTTGGACTTGGGGCCCTGGGTTTGTGTGTGGGGTGTGTGTGGTGTGTGTGTGTGTGGTGTGTGCTTGCTGTGAGTGTGTGTGTGTGGTGTGTGTGTGTGTTTGTGTGTTGTGTGTGTGTGTGTGTGTGTGGGTGTGTGGGTGGGGGGTGGGGTGTGGGTGTGGGTGATGTAAGAATACCACATATAGATGTGTCCTATTATGTGGTAGGTGCATGTCGGGTGGGAGAAGTGTGTTTTATAATCACACTAATAAGCATAAACGTTTATCCATGCTTTGCGGACCAATTCTGCATTTTATAGGAGGCCGAATTTTACGGACATTTTAACGTGTACATCATATGGTACATGGCATGTATACGCCAGGTCAAATCTGAATACTGTAATTTACATTAAACACACCAAGGCGTGAGTGACGCGACAATCGTTGATTTCATGGTGAGTGAAAATAATTAAAAAGTACGCTTTCACTCGATTTGACGGTGAACAATAATATCTCATCTTCATACGATGATGTGATTTCTTGTACATGTATAAGGAGTTACCATACCCAATGAAAATATTTCCTTACATTAGTATCACAATAGTTTTCGTGATTAATACCACTTAGTTTGTAGCGGGTTTTTTGCTTCAGACCTGTTTTCGTATTCATTCTGTCCTCATTTTTAGCAAGCGCTATTTTCCATCGCTAAAATATCCACGCATGAGACGACTAAAATTTATCTATAGTCATAATATTGTGGTCCTTTTCAGTGTTTCACCCAATTTGTCAATGTCATTTGAATCATTACTCTACTGTTATGGTATGCTAGTTTTTGACTCGTGTTATGCTACCTGTATTTTATTTTCGTCTGTTTTTTGCCCTTAATTTGTTCTTACGGAGGTTCCCAGGATATGAGATGATAAACCTATTCAAATCTTTACGGGGCATTCCATTCCAAATAAACAGGCCACAAAAAAGAATACACTACCAGTGACATCATAGTGAAACTACTGATTTCAGTCAGTGTCATGAACAGATGCACACCAGTCACCTGAATTTTTCTATTACTCTCTGAAAATCAATAGTTTCAACTAATGAGTCATCACCAACCCATATTGAATGCTTTATCGTCCCTCCTTGTAGACTTGACACAATCACATCAATTCTATGTGCATTTCCTGTGCCCTTTAACTGTCACTTTATTAGGGTATGATGGTTGTTTTTTTGTTTATGGCAGCAGGCGATTTGTGAGGCCGATGGCCGCGATGGAGATGACGATGGCAAAGGCAGTATCAATGGCTTACTATGGTAATGGTGATGGCATTAGCCATGGTGGTGATGCCGGTTACGATGGTGGTGGTGGGTGGCGGTGTAATGGTCGTCGTCGTCGTTTTCGTCGTGCAAGGATGTGATAAATAGTCAAAGAGAGAAGACATTTTGACTTCCCTTTATATTATGCCGGCGAGAGTAATAAGCGGATAGGGTACCTAACCAATGCGACAACAACTTTTAGCCGCAGCGCGGCTCGAACTCATAACCTTCCGATCATCAGTCGGCCGTTCTACACACGTGCCCCGAGGCCTCAAGCGTTACACGTGCTATCAACTAAAAATCGGAAATCTTGAATAATCGCCAGTATGTATCGGCAATAAATCAGGTTTGTCAATTGATATTCGGGATGTCATTGAATATCAGGCACAGTTCCTGCCTCCTCTTTGAAGGCTGTAGGAAATGCCTCAGAGTAAGCTTTACGTCCGCTTTTGATGGAAATTCTAACCCATCAAAAGCAATTGAAGCTAGTTTTGTCGGTTGGTCTGTGAGTACCTTCCTCCGCTTAGACCGTGCCCCATAGTCTGACTTGACATAGTTACCCAGATGGCACGCCACTATACTTGTGCAAGGCCGATCGACTGCCCTCTGTCATACTTCCACCCAGGTCAAATCCCGTGTTACTATCAATATTAGTCCTACTTGACCAAAGTGGTAAATTCCAATGCTAATCGTTTTAAAAATAACGTCAACCCAAGAGATCGATTGGCAAAGTAAGCATTGTTAATAATAATGAATTCAAATTATCTTTTTTTTTGTTTCATTTCTACAGAAATCCTATATCCACTTGTTATCACGGTGTCTTCTGGGATAGAATATACAGTGAAGTCTTCGGGGAGTCACCGTTTTTTCTACTCGAATCCGCAACACCTCATTCCCCTAACTTGAGTAACATGAGCCGAACAGCGTGACCCCGATGCAAGCGTAATTAAACTCCCATCCGCCATTAATCATTCTTGGTTCCCAATTTCAGCTCGGAATGTTCAGTTTTCTATTTCAGCGAGCGCGCCTTTTTCATCGCTTTTAGGTTTTCATAATAGTGAGCAGAGTGCTTGAAAGCTGTGGCCTCTTCGCCGTCTCACCTCGGTGAACCTCGGTATCAGTTTATATTTAGTCTCATCATCGAAGGTATCATTGATGCGACCCATGATGATAAGGAGGATGCTGATGATAGCCCTAGTGCCCTGCCCTAATAATGATGGTGGTGATGATGATTATGAAGACAGCGATCAAGGCAAATGATTGTACTGATTATGGATAGGGGGGGGGGTGGGGGGGGGAGGGGTGAACATTTTCTTATTTAGTCTACTAATTATTGGGAAAGTGTTTGCAGAAGTTTTTGGCTGATTGGACGTTAGATGATATTTGTGGCCACCTTGACTGCAGACAATTTGGTAATATACCTGCCAGTTCTACAACTCATTATTTGGTTGATCTGGTTGACACAGTCCTTAGGGGCATTGATAAGCCCGTGCTAAGCCTCTTTATGTGCCATCGATTTCACTAAGCTTTTGACAGGATCAACCATAATATTGCAATTAATAAATTAATTGCTTAGGGGTACGGTCACCGCAGAATCCTTTTATGAGCTATCCATAACAGATCGCACTCAAACTGTAAAAATCCAGGGCAAGTCATCACACTCCTTCAGAGATCGGGCGGTGTTCCCAAGGTACCAATTTTGGGCATAATCTGTTCTGCTGTGGCAAACGATTCTGCTAGTGATGCAAAACTGCGGTGGAAGTATGTGGACGACTTGACCCTTGGAGAAGTTATTAATGTAAAAACGCACATAGATCTCAATTGCAAGAGGATCTTGATCAGTTGGGGCGTGGTGTAATAGAAATGACATGCTTCCAAAGCCGGAAAATTGTCATATATGCATATATGTCCTTTGAAAAATAAACCCCATTTCCAAATTTTATAATAATGGCAAAGAAATTAACTCTACAGATTCTATTAAACTTTGGGTGTGACAAGTCAAACAATCTCAGTTGGGATATTCGGTTAGTGAGATGATAAGAAGGCTTCAAAACGAATCTATATGTTGTATTTTCTCAAGCGTTTTGGGGCTTCTGTAGATGATCTGTCTCGGGATTCCAAATATATGTTCGCCCAGTTTTAGAATATGCTTGCCCTGGATGGCACCATAGTCTTACTAATCACCAAGCCAATCCAGAGGGGCGGAGATAATTCAAAAGCGTGCTTGTCGGACAATTTTGGGAGACCGATTACGGTCATATGATGAGGTTTGCACAAGTTAAAATTTTACTTCCCTCATGATAGGCTGAAGATCCTCCGTGTTTTGCGAAGAAACATTTTAAGTCTGATAGCATTGGTCTATGTTCCTGCTACAAGGGCTGGAAGACACGGCAGACACCTTAGAGGTGTCGCCAACAGGTGGATCTGCTAAATGCAGGACAGACACGGTCTAGGAAATCAACCATCCCAGCAGTTGTCGACCGTTTAAATCTTGTGTATTGAAAGTATGTGGTTTTGGCTATTGTTGGTGTGTGTGGGGGTGTTGCGGGGGTTGTATTGTACGCGTGTGGGGGGGTGTGTTGTGAGCGAGGTATGTGTAGGTCCAAGGAGTGTGTAGTTGTGCGGGGATGTGTTGTGTTTGTGGATATGTAGTTGCATTTGGGTTGCATGTGTGGGGTGCGTGTGTGAGTGAATGACGATATCTATTATTTGATCAGTCTGTATTAATTTCACAATTTTTAATAATAGTTATTGGTAATATATTTTAATATATGTATTTTAATGTAATCATAAGTTTTCAGGTTTTTCGCTGCTTGGAGTTTTGTTTGGAATATAAACGAAATATATAATAAGAATTATGGCCAGAACGATATCCTCGGTTCTGGTAAAGTGGGGGAAATATGGACCCCTTAAGCAAAGGTCGTAATTTCCAAGAATTGGATTTTATTCTTTATTTCATAGCAACTGAAAGCCTTTGGTTCATGGGTAGGTACAGACCAAAGGATAATCATTCCTCTCTAACCAAATAAAAATAAGAGTCTTTCCAACTTTTGTGCATATTACCCATGACGCCCCGTTATTTGCAATAGAGGCAAGAGTAATATGGACCTCACATGTCAAGATTGCCCCGCCCCATAAAGTTTATACATTGGGAAATATAGGGGGTCCATATTACCCCAAGATCAAACATACACAAAGATCCAGCCGTTTTTTTCAATTAGATGTAAAACTAGGAATGGATACATGTACTGATACATGGGTAGAAGAGAAGATACCACGTTTAGCTTCCACAATGCATTGCTGCCATTGGAAAGTTTTTGTACAGGTTGCCATGTGGATCGTTAGAGATGAAGATGAAACGCTCTTAAAATGCAAGCCTTGTGATCAGTACTGGTTCAATTAGCATGTTTCATCACTAACGTCCCACATCAGTACCTGTACAAAAAACCTTCATGGAAGCAATGCATTGTGGGAAGCTATTGAATTTCTCTTCATGGGTAGTGTCAGCACCATATGTTGCCTGGTAACAGCTTCCAGACCGAAGGCTCAAGAGAAAATAGGGATGTTGGATGTGTTTAAAATTCACTGACATTAAGAAGAAAACGTAGAAAACGGGTTGACATTTTTATTGAATATTTCTTTGACCTTCAGGACACTACCTCCGTTATTAACTTAAAATACAGTTATTGATGATGTTCTTTCCAAGTAGGCAATAGAAGGGGACCTCTACCATCCTAGTTAATGTTAAAGTTATAAGGGTAACATATTATCCAAACACCAAAGCCAACCAAACATTTACACTCCGTTATCGACGTTGCAACTTAACATCAGGAAGTAATCCTCAGAAAAGCACAAAATTTTTGTGTGCCATGTTTGATTTATAAATTACTCTGCAAACCCATTTGGAGATGGTCCTGTCTATTTTTATCAATTGAGCTCCAACACATGAAGAATTGAATTGAGGTCCGTAACCTAATGCAAAAATTTCCTCTTCGTGTTTTGAACCGAGCAAAACTTTATACATCTGTGGTAGGACTTTTTTCTGATTCTTCATCTTTGAGCAATGGTTCTACATTCACTGCAAAAAAGTGTGCAGAATCTGAACACATAATCTGTAACACTTTTGAACACATGACGATATTTATACATGGCGTCCCAGAAATAAAAACATAATCCTGAAACAAAGGGTTAATTTGGCGAAACTGTGTGCTGTATAACTAAAATAATTATTTTACTATAAAGTAGAAACAGTAAGCTTTCAAATGACACCTTAATGCCATTACCCCAGTCATGTCTGATTGAACACCATTGCTTTGAAAATGGCATATCAAAACTCACTTGTGACATTAAAACAGTTTGTGTGGTATGGAATGCTTATTTTGTTGCTTATCTGACAAACAGGTGGAAAGATTATACATGACCGGATTAGCTTTTATCATTGTTAGGTTATGTAATAAGAATTTACTTGAGGAATTTACTTTAGGCCAATTCAATGGTAAAATGCATTCACACTTCAAACATTTATGTAGCAATATGGTGCAGCTTACAATTCAGCGTTGTAACAAAATTTCATGAAACAAGAGCCTACAAGCTACTCAAGATGCTTTTAGGGAAGGCTTTCCCGACAGGGATCCGTCATCCATACGCCGACCATCTGGACAAATGTGAAGAAATATCGAGATCATGGAACAAGCCTTAATCTGAACATGGATCACTTAGGAGAAAGAAGCACGTGAGAACTGACAACAACATTAACTGCAGTTTTACGTCGATTACAAGAAAAATCCCAAGGGAAAAAACCACTTGCAAGAAGAAATGGACTTATACTCTCCATTCATTCTTCAAACAGGATAACAAAAATTGACTTGAACTTCCATCCAAACAGAATGCGCCCATTCGCCATCAACTTCAGCAAGGATAAAATTTTGAAGGCGGCAAAACTTTTGCCGAGTGGCTATTGGATCGATGTCAGAGAGACGCAAGATCTCTGGAGTATTTCACGTTGGCGACGAAGCAGATTTTTATGAATGGTGAGGTTGCAACCACAACGTCATGAGAATTTGCACCAGCTGGGAAAATTTCCAAGTTTCAAAATTTGAACAACATGATTCGCGAAAAAAACTACAGTTGGATATGCTGTGTGGCAATGGGTGCGTATTGGGCTTGGCTTATTCGAACGAAATGTCAATGGGAAGGCTTATCCCAGATGATTAACCACGATTGGCTGTGCCTGAATTGAACTGCCTTTCCACGGCGAAAAATGGTGTCTTCGAACATTGGTCGGGGCACGGATGGTGCACCTGCCAACCAGAATTTATTACTCTCAAATCGCTACATGATTTTTTTTTATGACCTGAGTTGTAGCCCTAAATCATACTGGGAATGGCCGCCAGGTACCTGATATGACACCCTGTGACTTTTTGTTATGGTGATATTGAGAAAGTAATGTTTTAATCAAGGTCCACCGCGTAACCTTCAGGATTCGCGAGGTCATTCAAACATGAGGTGGGACGTCACGTGATTTACGTTGCAGACTTGGTATCGAAAGAGGGAGGACCTTTTAAAGGTGTTGGTTGCAAATTCGGTTAAGTACTAAAAACATCAATAATAATCTTGTTCATTTCATGCCCCTGCTAAAAATATTAAATTATCTTTATGCCTCAACTGTCAAAAGTGAGTTTTGATATGCCATTTTCAAGCAATGGTGTTCAATAAGCACGACGGGGAAATGGATAAGGTGTCATTGAAAGCTTATGTTTCTACTTTATAGTAAATAATTATTATAGTTCATAAAGCAAACAGTTTCGCCAAATTAACCCTTTGTTTCAGGATGATTTTTTTTTTCTGGAACGCCCTGTATATAATGGTACCTGCTCATTCTATATTTCCATATCATCCATAAAACGCGATGACTGTACGGTTCTTCAAATCCAGTAACATGCTAATATCAAAAATGGTCTAATGTCTCGCCCAAAGTGTTTGAGAGTGTCCTATTGGTAATTTTTTTCCTTTGACCACTATGGATTGTCTATTATGATCACCGAGTGTGCAGGATGTTTGGAAGACTTGGTGGCAATCCAACAATTCATATTGATTTGTAGTTCATCTCATTATGGTAGTGGCCAGTAGGAGCGCCGTATCATGGATACACCCGACCGGGATCAGCTTAATCATACAACAGAATAAATCCTGACACCACCACAAGCCATTACCAGCCTTGTGGATACGCAAAGAGGAAGGCTTATGGTACTGGACCGGACTTTAATTTTGCCACAAAATTGCTCAGAAGAGTTCCCACCGTCCTTGCCTTTGCTGCCCACCCAGCTATTGTTATTAGACTGGTATTGAACCCATGTTCCATCTATAATAGATGGGGGAGAAAAAAAACAGTACAAGATATCAAATAAAATTAAATGTGCTCCTGCGTGATGGTAAATTTCCAAACTCGATCACTGTCATCGTTTTCAGCTATGTGATTAAATGCATATGCCCAAATCGCAGGTACGTCGATTTCAAAGCCTTTGATTTCAATCATTTGCAAATGGTTCGATCCTTGCAGCTTAACTGTATCTCGAAGCTATATTACTTATTCTTCTACATGCGTACTATGGGCCGCAGATAAAAATATGTTGCTAGCCGGTGGAGTCAGGCTCACTCACTGTTGATGGCTGGGTTTTGAGAAGTCCCACACAGTCCACCGGTTGGACGGAAGGCGGGCCCATCATGGAGAATGTGATCCGCAGTTTAGCAAATTTGGCAGGTCGGAGATGGCCGCAGCTTCCATCGGTGCATACTGCTGTTGAAACGACGACTCCTGTGCGAATCCTGTTCAAGGTACCCATTCCTTACGTGGAAGATTGCCACCAGGCGGGAGTTCTGTCATAGCATGATAGGTGTGATAGTGATTGGTCCGGGCCTTGGAGATCCAGCCAGGCACATTCCATGTCTGTAAGATGTGAATTACCATCGGCCTCCTATTTTTTCCCGGCGCTCATTGTAACCAATTGGCTTCATCAATCCGGTTAGAAGTCAATAACTGTGTAGCACACTTTTAGTATGATTAAATATTTTGTCATCAATCTAAATATAGCTTAATAACTGGTATTTCGTAAGAAAGCCTGTTATATCAATCAAAAAAACATGGTACCGGAATTGGTTGTGGTCTTGAAATTTTACCGTTTAACATTATGCACGTTTACCAGTATTAAACATGAGTACGTTCATCATCGACGTAATCATTTAAAGCCGAGCTGTGTTAACATATAAGACCTATACATTATAGAGGATCGTCACCATTGAGCCGAAAAGACTGTTCAAGCTGTGCCCTGCATCGTAGATCGTCAATTGGTAAATGGTCACGTGGTTATAATTACGTATTCTACGGAACCTTTTCCTTTCTGCTTGAATGGATATGAGAATTTTCAGATAGCTAGTAGCTGCGCAAAGAAAATCGGTAAGTGTGGACATTCATGAGATTTGTGGTGGAAAAGTAAAACGGAGCATAAGAGATCAGTAGTTTGAGCAAAGGTGTATTTATGGTAGTATGAGGCAAGGTAGCTGAGGTTATGGGGATTAGTTTGTGGTAGTTTGATAGTTTGCGTTATTGTCCCGTTGCATTTCACAAACACCCAGTAGGCAGGTTGCACCTCCACGTCCCTAGCACACCCAGTGGCAAGGTTGCACCTCCATCCCTATTCCACACTTAGTGGCCAGGTTACATCTCCGCATCAATAGCACACCCGGTGGCCAGGTTGCATATCACACCTCCATAACACACCCAATGGCCAGGTTTCGCCTCCACCCCATTCCACACGAAGTGGCCAGGTTAATCACACCACCTCCACTTCCATCTCCCATCCAATATCACATCCGATTTCCTGAGGAGGAAATCTCACTCCCGATGCTATGACTCGAGCGCAGAGGATCCAAGCCACCTCATTCGTGGTACTATCCTGAGAAAAGATGCTCGTAACTCGTCTAAGCAGTGGATCCAAGCCACCTCCTTCGTGATATAATCACGAGAGATGCTCGTACACCTCGTCTAAGCAATGGATCCAAGCCACCTCATTCATGATATTATCACGAGAGATGCTCGTACACCTCGTCTAAGCAATGGATCCAAGCCACCTCATTCGTGATATTATCACGAGAGATGCTCGTACACCTCGTCTAAGCAATGGATCCAAGCCACCTCATTCGTGATATTATCACGAGAGATGCTCGTACACCTCGTCTAAGCAATGGATCCAAGCCACCTCATTCATGATATTATCACGAGAGATGCTCGTACACCTCGTCTAAGCAATGGATCCAAGCCACCTCATTCATGATATTATCACGAGAGATGCTCGTACACCTCGTCTAAGCAGTGGATCCAGCCACCTCATTCATGATATTATCACGAGAGATGCAAGTACACCTCGTCTAAGCAGTAGATCCAAGCCACCTCATTCATGATATTATCACGAGAGATGCAAGTACACCTCGTCTAAGCAATGGATCCAAGCCACCTCATTCATGATATTATCACGAGAGATGCTCGTACACCTCGTCTAAGCAGTGGATTCAAGCCACCTCATTCGTGATATTATCACGAGATATGCTCGTACACCTCGTCTAAGCAGTGGATTCAAGCCACCTCATTCGTGATATTATCACGAGATATGCTCGTACACCTCGTCTAAGCAATGGATCCAAGCCACCTCATTCGTGATACTATCATGAGAGATGCTCGTACATCTCGTCTAAAGTTAACGCTCCCTTTCGTCCGAGAGGCACGTGGTTTGATCCATATTCGCGAACCAAGGAGACAACGTCACACTGGACTGGCAATGATGGAAGCGCGATGGAATCTGTCAAGTCTCACCTCTGAAGACTGGCATAACAAGAGCCAGTGAAAATCCTGGTCCAGGGTCTGATCTTCACGCCAAGCTGGATAAAATTCAACCGCTTGCGCACAGGAGTGGGCCGCTTCAAATACAGCATGCACCTATGGGGTCTTGTCCGGAGTCTAATTTGTGAGTGTGGAGAGGGTGAATAGACAGCAAATTGCATTATCAATGCATGTCGCCACTGCCATCCTCCACATAATGCCCTGATGTGAAGGATGACTCACAAGGGATGGGTTTGATTACAACCTTGAGATCTAGTCCTTCCTGTTTGTGGCATACGATAGAAGAAGATTCCACATCCAGTAACCACGTTGCAACCCCGCCATCGTTCCACATTAAATGCCCATGACGCATTTCCACATCTATAACACACCCAGTAGGCAGGTTGCACCTCCACGTCCATTCCACACAGTGGCCAGGTTGCACCTTCACGTCCATTCCACACAGTGGCCAGGTTGCACCTCCACGTCCATTCCACACAGTGGCCAGGTTGCACCTCCACGTCCATTCCACACAGTGGCCAGGTTGCACCTCCACGTCCATTCCACACAGTGGCCAGGTTGCACCTCCACGTCCATTCCACACAGTGGCCAGGTTGCACCTCCACGTCCATTCCACACAGTGGCCAGGTTGCACCTCCACGTCCATTCCACACAGTGGCCAGGTTGCACCTCCACGTCCATTCCACACAGTGGCCAGGTTGCACCTCCACGTCCATTCCACACAGTGGCCAGGTTGCACCTCCACGTCCATTCCACACAGTGGCCAGGTTGCACCTCCACGTCCATTCCACACAGTGGCCAGGTTGCACCTCCACGTCCATTCCACACAGTGGCCAGGTTGCACCTCCACGTCCATTCCACACAGTGGCCAGGTTGCACCTCCACGTCCATTCCACACAGTGGCCAGGTTGCACCTCCACGTCCATTCCACACAGTGGCCAGGTTGCACCTCCACGTCCATTCCACACAGTGGCCAGGTTGCACCTCCACGTCCATTCCACACAGTGGCCAGGTTGCACCTCCACGTCCATTCCACACAGTGGCCAGGTTGCACCTCCACGTCCATTCCACACAGTGGCCAGGTTGCACCTCCACGTCCATTCCACACAGTGGCCAGGTTGCACCTCCACGTCCATTCCACACAGTGGCCAGGTTGCACCTCCACGTCCATTCCACACAGTGGCCAGGTTGCACCTCCACGTCCATTCCACACAGTGGCCAGGTTGCACCTCCACGTCCATTCCACACAGTGGCCAGGTTGCACCTCCACGTCCATTCCACACAGTGGCCAGGTTGCACCTCCACGTCCATTCCACACAGTGGCCAGGTTGCACCTCCACGTCCATTCCACACAGTGGCCAGGTTGCACCTCCACGTCCATTCCACACAGTGGCCAGGTTGCACCTCTACATCCATAGCACACCTGGTGGCCAGATTGAACCACGTTTATTCCACCCTTTTGCTGACGAACCGGGAACAAGTTGACCCGCAGCTGGGTCAGAGTATTAAAAGGGGGGGCTCTGGTTTGCAAAACAAAATGTCTAATTTTATATTAGTCATCATTGTACAACTATAGAAAAATGAGAGAAGTAAGTGCCTAGTTGAAAAATCCCTCCCGTTTTACTCCCTTTTAATGTCATCCCTGATTCTTTCCCGCCCACTCGTCCACTCTGCCATCACCACCTCCAGCTATCGCGCAGTCCCATAATGCATGTACAACTTAGGTTCAGAAAGTGTCAGATAGTCAAACAGAAAATGCATCTTTAATCTATATCCTCTTCAGGCAGCAATAACAACATGGTAATAGGAAAATAATATTATTAATGGTTATTTATGACTTCTATGATAATAAAAAGGCCCCATATCGCACGTCATATTCAGTATAGCCACCGGATGACATGCAGCATTGTAAGACCATGTTATGGTACATCGTAATCGCGGCGGCGGCGCTACGCTAGCTTTTTGCGATAAACAAAATGCCTCAATGAACCTTCCAGTGGCTGTAGAACTATTCCAACTCATCCAATATGTGAAAGCTTAGATAGGAGCATTTAGTCGAATGTGGTATGAGTGTTTGTATTGTTTTAAGGTTAAACTGATTGTGTAGTAGTGTCAATTGTGTGTTCCAAAGATTATGGGTGTGGTTTAATGAGTTCAACATTGGCGGGAATTTCGTGCCTGTTTGCTGGATCGTAAGCACAGAAAAGGTTAGCCCCACGAATGGCCAATCACTCGATAAAGGTGAAATTAAACGTTTTCAAGCCACTGATCACGCTCGCGGCATGCAACACTTGCTGGAGCATGATATATAACGACAAGACGAGTCCAAAATGATGTTTTATTTATCGCTCTAATTATAAGCAATCCCCTTGTGCGTCGTAAGCGTGGAAATCTTATTCTCCCCGTTCCCTACGGTGATCGCCCTCCTGACAACTCGCCCTCTAAATGTCGTTTTATCCACTCAACTAATGTTTCGCTTTCTGAGCGCGGCTTGGGGTATCGGGTAACAGCAAAATTACCGTTCATGTTAGGGGGATTGTACGTGTAACGCGCGGCTTGTTGCGGGGTGTGAAACCGGGAATAGGAATCGACGCCGCGCGGTCTACGGCCCCTTGCCTCCCCATACTCTAACCCGAGTGATATTCCCTCAAGAACTGCCACAGCAGCTTAGCAGTAACAGCCTACGTGGCCAGAAAAATTGGCCTAATCAACCAAAATGAATGAATTAATTTACGGGACGATTATGAATTGCTAAGTGGGTAAATCTACCTGTTTCCCTTGCAAGTTGTGTGGTGTACAGCAGGCAAAGAATGCACGGCGCGTCGCCACATTATAATAACTACGTACGTGCATTGACTGTATCTTCCCGTAACACCAAGTATATACAGTAGAAAGGTGTTGCTAAATACTGTAATAGTAAATACAGTTAACAGAAATCTATTGGCATGCAATGGCAAAGATAAGACCAAGTGGAGCACAGAGTTAGAGAATCGGAGGAAAATGAAACTCATGTTGTACTGATTTCGTTGAGATAAATGCCACTGACACACACAGCATATTGATGGAGTTTGCATTTTATGCAAACTATTATCTCTCAATTGTTCTTGAAGTTTTTTGCTTTTACCCTAACGTTTACCTCTGCAGTTGCATTTATCATGACCGATCCCGTAGATCCTGCCCCGCCCATCAACAGTGTAGGCATATTACTGATGCCAAACATCTGTGAATGAATTGCTACATCAGCTTAGGTGAATAATTGGGTTTGAAGTTCTGCAGAGCGCTGGAAGTTCTGTGTGTTGGTTAATACAAGTAGTAACATGCAGGAACTCATCTGCTTGAGGTTTGCCTGTACCACAGTTTGGACCATTTTTTATCAAATTTTATCACTGATAAGTCTGGGGTAGAAAATATACTTTAACTTCCTCTCAAAGAAGAAACTCCTTTCCCTCAGATTGTTGGTCAACTGGGGTTCAGTAAAGCTCTACATAACTTCTTTGTTTAATTAAGGAACCATTATCAGTTTTATTAAATCGGTTGGTTCTTTCACTTTCAAAGTCATGACTGACGATGACGGCGACGATAATGACGACGATAATGACGACGCCGATGATGATGATGATGATGATGATGATGACGATGACGATGACGATGATGATGATGATGATGATGACAATGACGATGGTGATGATGATGATGATGACGATGGTGATGATGATACAGAAATTGACGAGGTCTTAACGTACGCCCCTGTCACCTTCTAATGTATCGCTAAATATTGTAAATAATACATAAGGCTCTCTGTTTAGCTGTTGGGGTTCATAGCTCCGCGGTTCAGTGATTCCAAAATGCCGACGTGTACACGTCAAAGCGCTCTGAGCTCTTGTTAATTCATGAAAATGTTTTAGACACTTTTATGAAAGCTTAAAAATTCAAAACTTGGATTGGCATCATTGATCACAACTGATCACATACAAATTATTCAGATATAGCCTAATCTCACTTCAAGTCTCACATAAAGGTAATGTCTAAAGAGCTTTTAAGCAAATTACAGAGCCACGGTAGTATTTTAGTAGTAGTAAATCGATTTACCTTAAGTTATTTTAACATAACGCCACCAGTTGGTCTAAAGCAGATAGGCAAACCGCAAACTGATCGATGAATGGCGTTCAATCATATAGATAACGATTAACGCACCAGTTTTATGCGAGTGTCACTCAAATCGCTGCCAGTGCTTCAGGTACACGAAATGCCATTTGCTCAGCCACGTGCCTTTCTTCAGTAGATAGCTTATTGCAACACGTCTCAACAATAGCGTTGTCCGAGTCTAACTTGGTCTGGACCACAAACTTGTTGTAGAAATTAAAAACGATCATTGATGGCAAAAGGTTCCAAGTTTAATTTTTTAGGGTTTGATCATTCAAACGTTATGAAGTTCAAAGTTTGACAGGCCCATATGGCGGGGGAAAACAATTAATCTATCTGACAATAAAAAGGTATGCCGTGAAAAACATCTAAACAGCTGCGGTAAGCAGTGACTGGGACTTAGAAGGTACCATGGCCCGATCGCTAATAGCCTCGTCCAAGGGCACCCAGATTTTACCGGAAGTGGTCAAAATTTTGTATCAGAGGAAAAGCTACTATTTCTTATTTTAACCCTGTGGAAAATCTTTAGGGTAAAGATGTTTGGGTTTGGATTGTTATGTGCGAAAATGTTGCCCCTTTTTGGTCGCCCAATCTTTAATTTTTACACAGTACTCTTGGGGATTTGCAAAATCACGTTTTAGCTCTCCCATCACAAAACGGGTTGACATATCGGCGCGAAACTTTAACGATGGGGTTTTGGGGCCATTCTATCAAGATTGACAAAAAACTTATCGACTTTCCCATGGGCCCTTCCCTTATCACTGATCCTCGGTTCACCATAATGTCTAGTCCCACTCAATCTATGGAACAATACCAGGTACACCTGGACAAAAATTGCTAAGAAGGTTTTTTTGCTGTAAGTAGTAGTCAAAGCTGTTCCCAAACAAATATCTAAAAAGGAGTAGGAAAAACGGGAAGCATGGCAAGAGATGCTAATTTTAACATTTTTATATTACGTGGAAGTATTGCCCATATTTCTACAAGTGTGTGTTAGATTCATAAATGCATGTTTAGGGAAAATTTCAAATTAATTTCTGTTAGTATGGAACGTTATGCATGCTATATAGATGCTGTAAAAAATGGTGAGTACTTGCAATGAAATTGATAGTCATTATTCAAGGATGGCCGCAGTTTTTCACCCAAAATGAATTTTGCATTCTGAATGATGTGTCAGACTACAATTACCGATGGGGAGATCTTTGATTTAGCCATTCTTATGAGATACGTTAATTCAAAACCCACATATGGGTTCAATTAGGATAAAAAAAAGCTAGCTGGTGCGGGGAGGGGGCAATCCCTATCTGAAGTGATGGTTATATGTGCCTCAGCCAGGTGAAAAGTAGGGTCCACCCATTAAAATTTGTCACCAAAAAATATATTCCTTACGGTACACAAGCTCATAAAAAAAAATGGGCTCATCCAGTAGGAAACTTTAAGGGGCCCTACGGTAACAAATAGGAAGTGCTCTCTTACAGAGTTCCAATTGCAACGAAACGATAAAATTGTGCCATGAAATTATGAAATTTGTTCAAAATGTTTGCGCGCATTATTTGCAAATGTGTGTGAAAAACGTGGATAGCAAGAAAGAAAAAATTGGAAATAGCCCGGGTAATAGGTATAGACAGCAGCACAAAAAAGGGTCATGTGGGTTTACAAAGCCCAGTTTGAAAAAAGGGTCTATCCCGAGGCACATCATGCTAACCGTAGTGGAAGGACCCCCCCCCCCCCATTGTCTCTCATTTTAACCGTGAACTATCCACCGCCACCCACAAGTTTCCAGTCCATAATCGGACATCCTGGAGATTACAAAGCTAAGCATGGGCATGAAGACACGATGTTCAGTTGCCAACCAACAAGACCACATTTCAGAAATGGAATGTTCATGAAGGACTTCATGAACAATTTAACTGATTGGTACTAACAGATTCCAAAATCAAGCAAAATAGACGGGGATTACGCCGTCACCAAATGGAGAACGTTTCAAGCTGGGATACATCTGGTCAGAAAGAAGTAGGCCTAGATTAACAGAGCCTACAAACTGTTGAAGTTGTTAGTCTGATCATACATATCCTCGTAGGGCCAGATAAAGTCTTCCCTCTTTAGAGATCCATGAAAACAATCGACTGTATAGGAAGGTAGAGTGGGAAAATACAACAAGCTCTGTGAGCAGTATACTGTAACAGCACATAACAAGGTCAACACTTCGTGTGACAAGCTTGAAGACCCAAAAAACGCCCAGTACCAGTATTATGATATCCTCAAAAACAGCCAACCAAAGAAATATTGCATAGATGCTACTAGGAGAAAGAAAAGAAGACGACTAATGCCTTTGCCTAAAATGGGACAAAGTCAACAAAAGTAGAGGAAGAAATAAAGAAACACCATACTAAATCCATTAGAAGTTCAAGCACAAAGGTGATGCTGCTAAGGCGCCACGTGATGATTGCTTACACCATGGTTGCTTGGGGGAACATGTTTAAGTCCAGGGCAGAAAGCGTTGATACACTTACAATCTTGAAAAAACAAACCATATGCTGGCCTGGGAGGCCTTAGGTAGATGACTGACAAGAACTTGCTACCCCACCTAAAAGATTCAAATGTGAATCAGCTGAGGAGTGGCTTAACACAGGGTTTCAACACTTTAGCTATCTACGTGGGATAAAGGTTCAGTATAACACTAACCTTGATGGACCTTTCTTCAATCACAAGATAACAGACACCCTTCCCATGCAGACTGGACCTTTCACTACAGAGGAGTTTCAGAACTGCCTGAAGAAATTGAACAACACGAAGGCACCTGGTCCCATCATTCGATTTTGGCGGGATTTAAAATTTGTTTAATGAAACAAGAGTTAATATGTTGTAAAAAATAAACATTTCAATAAAACAAGAGTTAATATGTTGAATAATAACCAATATATAGGCAAAAATAGCATATAGGTTTTATGCAATTTAGCATGTCTTGCCATGCTTCCTTTTTTCTACCTTTTTGATATGTTGTTCGGGAGGGTTTGTACAGCAAGTAACAGCAAGAAAACCTTCTGTAGCAATTATGTCTAGGTCATACTGTAGATTGAGTGGACTAGTATAACTGAGTTAACTGAGCAATCCTGTGGTAAAACATGGAAGTTATAGTGTGTTCACTATAAGATAGCACATTACCTTGATAAAGTACATTGAGTTAATACTATAGAGGGAACTAATGTCATAATGCAATCCTATGGTAAACATACTATGGTAGCTATACTGTGGTCACTATAAGATGTAACATGACCTTTGATAAAGTACATTGAGTTAACACTAGAGGAGATCAAGGTTATAATGCAATCATATGGTAAACATACTATGGTAGCTATACTGTGTTCACTATAAGATGTAACATGACCTTTGATAAAGTACATTGAGTTAACACTAGAGGAGACCAAGGCCATAATGCAATTCCATAGTAAACACACTATGATAGCTATAGTGTTTTAACTATAAGATCGAAAATGACGCCAGAGGACACCAAGTTATAATGGTATCCTATGGTAAACGAAAATTATGGTAAATTAGTGTATTTTTCCCGATTTTGGAAACATCTTATGACAGAATGTGCATGAAAAAAAACTATACAGAATGGGTAGTGTACACCTGAGATGATTGCCATCTTAAGTACATTCCATTTTTGGACAGAGTATTTAACTGAAGATTGAGATGTAGGGGCCTAATTACGTTTAGTGAAGGTGTTTTGTACACGTATTTGTTTGCATTTCCGGTGTGATCATGTGTTATGTTCCTATATTTGGAGAAAAGTTTGAAAATTAGTTGGGTGTTGAGTTGTAACGACAACATTAAAAAAATCGTTGTTTGTAGTTTGTTTGAATCGAAAGTGTTAAGTGTTAAGATTGTGGAACATAGATTTAGTGTGAGATGTGTATTCAGTGCCTAGAAAGTTTGTATGGTCCACAGGGTGAATGGACGTGTGTTGTCAATTATGATTTTTGCATTAGTGATGTGAAGCAAATATATACTTAGTTATTGATACATTAAGCGAAAGTTTGTTGGCTCTAAATCAGTTGGATACATTAATTAAGTCTTTGTTAAATATATTTAGGAGTTTGTTGAGGTTTTGTATGATAGAAATATGTTGGTGTCATCGGCAAATAATACAAAGGAGAAATGTACGGAAGAGGGAGGAATGTCATTGATACAGAGGAAAAAAGGCAGGGGGACCCAACGTTGTACCTATCAACCTTCTACCTCTCTAAAAGGGGAGAGAGTCTCACGGTCACTTGGATTTACTTGTAAAAAATGACAGGGTAGATACTTCCAGCCGGGTATATTCCTCTTGAATATTTAAAACCACATGACCTATAACAGTTGGCTATTGTGATGGTGTAGAGAAAAAGTCAAACCCATTAAGCCATATTTTTACTGCTCTAATAACTTTAGGGTTTTTTATATGAAGTGTGTGTGATTAATGTATCCTTTTTCTGTGACGTAACTTCGTAAGTGTTGTTTTTGACAAAAAATCGCATTGCGTTTTACACAGCTTCCATCAAGAAACTCGCCACCATAGCAACGAAGACATGTTCAAGGCAAGCGTCAACTATTGTTTACAAAACTGGAATGCTTCCGATTGTAGTTATGTCCAAAACATACGCCCTTTACCCAATAGTAAATGGACACATTACTCGTGTCTGGACTCAAGTTCATTGCAAAATATCGTAAGTGATTTTCTAGACAAGATTTTCTAGATAAGACATGGGTGATAATCCTGGAAGAAATAAAAACATAACATTTTGGTATAAGTATGTTGATGTTATTTTAAGTAACTAGTGCTGCTTTCAATTCCATTTGACCCCTATTGGTGTAAGTCTTTAAACATCAATGGGGTTACTGACAACAACTGATTGATGCAATAGTTAGCATCCCAAAATGTGGACTCCAAAAACCATTGACACTATAAAACTATTCAGTACAATTTATTACTGGATTGTATACTGGATCACATGATGCGTGCAATTTTCATCACTCGTTATTATGACCACAATAGACAGATAGGCTGCGATGCTCAGTCACACTCCGAGTCACACGAACACTGACACCGGTTCGAATCATTGAAGCTCCTGGTTCATACCCTAGTGTCTAAGGCTATCAAATACAAATCGAATCCATTAAGAGAATGACATAACTGCCATACAATATGAAGTTGATGCTCCATATTTGAGAAGTCTCACAAATCATTTTGATGACGATCGTTCTATATAAGTTTAATCTTTTTCATGGGTAGCCATTTTATAATGCAAGTGTGGATAACAACTCTATACCCTAATTTTAAACAAAATAATAACCTATTTCAGCACACATTTATCCACTACTTATCACCTACAAACTGTGACATTTCTATAAGTCCCAGTCGTCGGATATGCCCTTTTATGATAAAAGGAAACAAAATATTTGAGAGCGTGAATGTCACGTTTTTCGCAGTAGTGACACAACGACTATAGAGATTCGATTAGCTGAACCAGCCTCCCCGTGAGTCAGCCGCCAACAACCAAATGCCACGCTAACAAGTTGACCTAATTCAACGTGTTGAAGTTCAAAGTCAAAAAACCCATATTGACGAACATTCAAATATATCAAATTCGTATAATTTAAACTATATGCCGTACAAAATCTTATGCCCCAGTTCACTGAAAATTGTTTCGAAAAAGGAGTACGGATGAAATACCATCGACAGTTGCTGCTAAAGCGTGAATAAAACAATGATAATCGTTCAACATAATGTAGAACGTCATTCAATAATGTTTCAATGAGTTAACTGAGCCAATCATATGGTAAACATACGATGGTAGCTATAGTGTGTTTCATAAAGATAGAAACATGGACCTTGATAAAAGTACATCGACTTAACCCTAGAGGAGATCAAGGTAATAATGCACTCCTGTGGAACCATCTAGGCGTAGCTATAGTGTGTTCATTATCAGATAGGAACATGATCCTTGATAAAGTACATTGAGTAAACACTAATGAGACCAAGGCCATAATGCATTCCTATGGTAAACAGTAGCTAGAGGTTCGCTTAAAGATGAAACATGACCCTTGATTAAGTCATTGAGTTAACACTAAGGAGGGACCAAGGCCATTTTTAATGCAATTATTATGGTACATGATATGGTAGCATAGTGTGTTCATTATGAAGATAGAACATGATCCTTGATAAAGTACATTGAGTTAACACCATAGAGACCAAGGCCATAATGCATTCCTATGGTAAACATAGAAGCGTGTTCACTAAGATGAAAAATGACCCTTGATAAAAGTACATGAGGACATAAGGAGCACCAAGACCTAATGCAATTCCTATGGTTAAACAGTAGCAGAGTGGGTTCATATAAAAGGGAAAAAATGGACCTGATAAAGTTACATTGAGAACGCTATAGAGGAGACAAAGTCAGAATGACATCCTCTGTTAGCTTATGCTAAACTCAATCAAACCAAGGCGAACTCGTATTTTACGCGATGCGTTAAATATGTACCCGCCGATGTTGCGATCCCCACTAAACATGCAATAAATTTGCAATATAAACACACCCCCTCCCAAAAACCCGCAAAAACCCCACCCCACCCCCTCCCCCAAACCACCCCGAAACACCCCATCCCCTCCCCAACACCCCGAAAAACCCCCACCCCCGCCCACACACCATTAAACCACCAATCTCCTCCCCAACACCTGACAACAACAATACCCCTCCCCAACACCCTGCACACACCATCCCCAACACCACAACCCCATCAACCCACCCTCCTCCCAAACACTCTGCAAAAACCCACCCCTTAAACACGTCAACACCCACCAACCCCCAAAAATCAAAAAACCCCACCCCACCCCAATTCCCAGGAACACGCCTCCCCGTTCACCAACACGCAAACACCGCCCACTCCCCTCCCCAACACCCCGCAAAACACCCTACCCCTCCCAAAACCCCGCACCACTCACCGCCCCCTCCCCAAATCACCCCGCAAACCCCCTCCCAAACAAACATGCAAACACCCCCTACCCCCCCTCCCCAACAACATGCAACATCCTACCCCTCCCCAACACCCTGCAACACCCCACCCTCCTCAACACCCCGCAACACCCCATCCCCTCCCCAACACCCCGAAAGAGCACTAACCACAGCGCCAACAAACGAACAGAAAAAAAAAAACAAAAAAAAAAAGAACCGAAAGATATGGCATAGTTAAGTATTTATGTAGCTTGTGAACGAAGGAATATAGGAATTTTGCCTATCCGACGTACTGTTTCAGAGATACAGCAATTACGCATATTTAATGAGCTCATTTGCATACCTAAGCCGCAACATGGCCACTCCCCTCCCCAACACCCTGCAACACCCCACCCCACCCCCTCCCCAACACCCCGCAACACCCCACCCCACCCCCTCCCCAACAACATGCAACACCCTACCCCTCCCCAACACCCCGCAACACCCCATCCCCTCCCCAACACCCTGCAACACCCCACCCTCCTCAACACCCCGCAACACCCCATCCCCTCCCCTATGGCATAGTAGTCTCATGTAGCGAAGAGGGAATTTTGCCATCTGACGTACCGTTTCAGAGATACCATAATTATGCAAATTTAATTAGCTCAATTTGCATACTAGCCGCATATATCCCATACTTCTTCAAATTGCAAAAGGTATGTTGCCCCATCATAGGCTTGCATGCAGCGCAGGAATTTTGAGTAATCTGATGTGCCAGCGCCGTTGCAAAATATAGCAATGACGCTTGATTTTGCTATTTAAATTAGCTCATTGCAATACTCCAACTTTAGCCCCGCATACGGCCCACAGACTAATCAGGTCGAGAACTCCTTCAGCCCGCTTCCTTGCACCAGTGTACAACTCTAAGGGCATATGCCTTTACGGAACTCCAGAAAACTTGTACACAGGCCTTGCAGTATAATTTCATAAATTAAATGTAAATATTAAGTTAATTAGCAACATTTTACCCCCAAAATATAATAGGTCGAGAACTCATAAACCCGCTTCTTTCCACCAAGTTCATCATTGTCGCTCTTACAGAACTCCAGATAATTGATACAACAAGGGTTAACTTTTTTAATCACGGACGGAACCACGGACGGAACGACCGGACGCTGCCTCTTTTCATAGTCCCCGTTCCGTGAACTCGTTCGCGTGGGACAATTATAGTGTAATTGGTTCATAACTGGTAACATCTTGACAGGATGTGCATAAACCTATAGAATGGATCGTGTTACTAAATAGTGGGGTATTAGGTGTATAGGATTACTTTCCACTTGTCTGGGCCAAATCATTGCAAAATACGTACGTGTTTTCTAGACAAGCGCCCTCAATGTTTCTTGAATTTGAGATTCGGTCTGGCGCATTGTAATTGTTCAATTGGTGAACAATACCAATGTATAATCCTGGAAGAAATGAAATCATATCCTTTTGGTATAAGTAACTTTTGAATGTTATTTTTAAGTAACTAGTGCTGCTTTCAATTTCCGGTTGACCCCTCTTGGGTGCACGGTTGTAAACATTAATTGGTTCCTTACAACAAACCGATTGATGCATAAATTATCATCTCCAAAAGTGGGACTCCCCAAACATTGACATATAACATACTTATATGCTATTTATTACTGGATTGCATACTGGATCACATGATTCGTGCAATATTCATCACTCGTTATTATTAATGAACACAATAGACGTATGGGTGTGCGATGCTTCAAGTCCACACCCCGATCACACGATACTGATACATGACACCAGTTCGAATCATTGAAGTTTAAAAGCTCCTGGTTCCCCGGGGGGGCCAACTGTATTCCAAGGTGGCTATCATGCTCGGGTATAAAACGCGTAATTAGGGTCGTTTTTTGAAATCAGGCGATGTACGCGTTTACATTGTTTAGGGTATCAAATGTCCAATTCAAATTACGGGATGCTTTCACGTCGAAAACTACGTGGTTGGGTTGTAATATTTAAGTACTGTTAAAAATTGCATTGAAGAAAATGCTGTGAAACTGAATGAAAAATAGTGAGTTTTGTTCCCGATTTTCTTCTGATTTCATATGGTATATTCCCCGAGTGATTTTCTAACCGATTTCACCAATAGCTTATTTTCTCTATGTCGTTTGCCCGTCTCCTAACATATCTAGCCTTTATATTTGGGAGTTTCATTTCATTTTTGCGTGTTAATCTATACAATATGACTGATCGTTACACGTATTTGTGTGTTGGTTAAAAAAAAAAAAAAAAAAAAATCTAAAATTTTGTTTTAAAAATTTTGGGTTTTTTCATCAAAAACTGTAAATTACGACCACCCGATAGACCATTAATTTCTAAGAAATAGGGACAACTTTTAAAAGAATTGAATTTAAATTTAAATGGATTTAAATTTAAAACTTATTAGGCTGTTAGATAATGCGCAAATTGATGCTTTTACCAAAGAGAGGTGAATAAAAAACTTCGATGTGAAATCATTGTTGTAAAAACTTTCCTTTATCAGGGCCAGTTTACAAAAACAAAAAATTTTTTAAAAGCCAAAGTGGTTTAGGGAACTTTTTATAAAAGGTACTCGTTAGGGTAGCAAAATGCTGTCAACATACTTGTTAGGGTTGTATTTTTAAAATGTCAGCAAATTACTTGTTAGGGTTTTAAAATTAAACCAAAACACTTTTAAGGGTAGTAAAATCAAGCCAGAGTAACTTGTTTAGGGTAGCAAAATCAACGAAATACGTGCTTAGGGTGCTTTTTCTTGCAAGTGAAATACGCGTTTAGGGTACGTTTGGGAGGCCACAACGAGCATGATATCCACCTTGGAATACAAGGGCCCCCCCCCGGGCCTGGTTTAAACCCAAGTGTCTTACTAAGGCTATATCAAATACAAATCGAATCCATTAAGAGAACGACATAACCTGCTATAAACTATGAAGTTGATGCTCCATATTTGAGAAGTCTCACAAAGCATTTTTATGACGACCGTTCTATATAAGTTTAAGCTTTTTCATGGCTAGCCATTATAATCCAAGTGTGCTAGCCATTTTATAATCCAAGCGTGGATAACAACTGTATGCCCTAATTTTAAACAAAATAATAACCTATTTCAGCACACATTTATCCACTACTATCACCTACAAACTGTGACATTTCTATACAGTCCCGGTTGTCGGATATGCCCCTGTTTTCTTCCAGATAAAAGGAAACAAAATGTTTGAGAGCGTGAATGTCACGTTTTTCGCAGTAGTGACACAACGACTATAGAGATTCCATTAGCTGAACCAGCCTCCCCGTGAGTCAGCCGCCAACAACCAAATGCCACACTAACAAGTTGACTACCAATTCAAACTAAACTCATTAAGTAAGCTTACACACAGCTTCACACCACGCAACTTGAAACCACTCTATGTTCACAACTACAGTGCGTTTAGGGAAAAGTTATTAGCTTAGTGGTCAGCTCGCTCACATTGTTCGTACTATTATAGTCCACTCAATCTATGAAAAATACTAGGTACACCTAGACAAAATTGCTACAGAAGGTTTTTCTTGCTGTAACTAGCAGTAAACATGGTAAAAGATCTCCCAAACAACATATCAAGCAAGACATGCTAATTTGCATTTATCTTACGTGGACGTATACGCCCATATTTCGACAAAGGTATATAGCTCATAAATGCATGTTTAGGGAGATTTTCCATGTTTCTGTTAGTATTTTAACATGTTTCGCATGGCTATGCCTGCAAGGTGTCTAGCACTTGCAATTGATATATTAAAAGTGGAAAGTGGTGGTCATTATTCAAGATGGCCGCAATTTTCCAGCCAAAATTAATTTTTCATTCTAGAGGATTTGTCAGACTGAAATCGGGATGGGGAGATCTTTATTTAGCAAAATTATTATCAGAGAGTCTTTATTCAAACACGTTAGGTCAACTAGTGCCGGGGCACTCCCTATGCGAAGTGATGGGTATATATATGCCTCGGTCAGGTGAAAAATAGGGTCCTTTCCCGGGTCCCTTCAGATAAAATGTACCCAAAATACGGGGTCATTCGGTACACAAGCTGGATAAAAATGGGGTATCCAGTATGAAACTTTAAAGAGGGGCCAATGATGTTAAAACCTGAAGTTAAAATAGGAAGTGCCTCTGGCAGAGTTCAAATTGCCATGAAATTATAAAATTGCTGCCATGAAATTATAAAGTTGTTAAAAATGTACACGAAGGCTGCGAAAATGTTAAATTTGGGTGTTCAAATTCTTTTTAAAAAGTGGATAATTTTATGCAAACTTGTGATAAAAGTTGATAGCAGGAAAGAAGAAAATGGGGGTCATTGAGTATTTGAACATTTTAAAAAGGGGATCATTTGGTAATAGCCTGGGTAATAGGTAGGAGAGCAGCATAAAAAGGCGGGTCAGCATTTGACGTCACCAAAGTCAGCATCTTTACAGACCTGCCTAAGGAAGCAGCTCTCACAGGGGATGTGATATGTGCTGAACAAGAGCTACACAACGCATCAGTTTTTTAGAAGCGCAGATAAAGGCAGCCTACATCTAAATGCCAAAGAGACGGAATGAATACATGACCGTCAATGAGGAAGGAAGGAGAATCATCAACCTTTTTGCACTTACACAACAGTATACCCCAACTCTCAAAAGGGTTTAGACCTCCACACAGTCGGGTTCTATGTTGGACCAGCAAGAAAGAATCAAGAGTTAAAGGGCCGTGCCTGATCGCTAATTAGCATCGTCCACATACGCCAAGATTACCGAAGTGGTCATTTTTGGTTATTTAAGAAAGATACCATTTTTTTCATTTACCCTGAGAAATCTTAGAGCTAAAAGGATATTTTGGTTGGAAAGTTATGAGGCGAATAATGTACCCCCAATTTGGTCGACCGATATTAATTTTACACAATATAGAGCTAAGAAAATCATGTTTTACGCGATCACATGAAAAACGGGTTGAAATATCCGGGCGAAATCTACAAATGGGGTTTAAGGGTGAAGCCATTCAGCAAGATGAAAACTTTATTTACTTTAAAACGGGTCGTCCTTCTTTCATATATTGTATAATAACCAAAATATAGGACAAAAATGGTAAATAGGTTTATGCAATTGCATGTCTTGCCATGCTCCTTTTTTTTTTGCCTTTTTGACAATGGTGCTCGGGACGGTTGGTACAACAACGTTACAGCAAGAAAACCTTATGTAGCAATTTTTGTCAAGGTCATACCGTATTAGTTAGATAGATTGAGTGGACTATTAGTCAATTCGATTCATAGTCTACAAAGCCTGTGTCGCTAAAGGGTCGGCACCCCAAATAAGGCAAATTATAATCTCACAATAGTTTTGGAAAAAAAAAACCTACCTCTTTTACCCGCATTGTGAAAAAAAATTGCCTCGCTTTTCACGTGGAAAAGAAAGTAATAGGAGAAGAAATGGGCTATTCCAGATAAAACTTATGCCCCTCCACACCCATAGAGGATTTGGGAAATCCAGGTTTTTTTTAACCACGTTTATGGCCTGGAAATTACAGAATTTGTTAGTTTGGAGGCTGGATTTTCAAATATGTATAAAGGATTTTCTGAAATCCATTTTTATTTTATTTCATGGCCAAGAATTCCAACAATTTTAAATTTGAGGCTGGATTTCCCAGATATTTATTTGAATTTAGGAAATCCAGTTTTATAATTTTAATTTTCAAAGCTGAGAATTCTAACCGCCTTCCCATTTAATAACCACTTTCCAGGATTTTCATTAATCTCGTTTACCAAGCCTTTTTTTGTAACGCCCCCCCCCATGTGTGCCAAGGGGGTTATCACCCCGAGAATGAGTTATAAAGCACCCGAGGCTTTATGATTTTGATACCAATGGATAGCTATGGTCCTCATCTTCACTGATACCAAAATAAGTACCAACTACTAGTATGGCGTCACCAATGAAGTCATAACGTCCGCGAGCCGGCAACCCAAATGGAGCATTTTACAACAGAAAATGGTGAAAATTAAAAAAAAAATGCGCTTAAAAAAGGCAGGAATGTCGCGGATGTCCGTGTTTTTAAGCTCTAATGATGATGCAATTGACTAGTTTTGACATGAACAGGTGTTTTAAGAACCATACTGTGCATAATTAATTTCAAAATGGTCTATAAAAATACTTGGGATTGCAACCACCTCCATTATCCTTTTTTCGCTAAAAGACCAGAAAAGGTGAGAGAATGATTACCTAGGAGCTTTCTATGACAACTTTTGGATTTCCCTGCACGGAGCAAAGTTTCACTGGGGGGGGGGGGGGGGTGGTAACCACCTTGGTAAGACGGGGGTTAATATCAACTTAATTTCTACTCTTTGTTTTTGCTATAGACGATTTGTAATTATCAGTCGCTTGTTTTTTTGATGTTATTTCATTCAGGCATGGGAATTTGGACTGGGGGTTAAAAGTAGGCCTATGTGGAAATTACTGTTTTTGGCCTTTGTCCATATATTGGTTTAGAGGGATTGATATAAGAATTGTGCAATACATGGTTGTTTTGATCAAGTTGCTGTTTTGTTTTATCAGCTTTTGTGTTAAAATGTTGAGCAATACCACACATCCGGAGGGACTTTTGTAAAGTATGTACCTGGTATGTTTCAGTAAAAATAAACAATGCTGCAAAAATTTTTTTGTTTGTTTACGACACCCTCTAGTGAAACTATTTAACAATTTCAGGAAAATACAAATGAAATGACATATTGCTGTCTATGTTGTTATCTTAATTAATTGGAAGTTAAGTTACCTAGAAAAGTGAAGTCGATCTAATTATGTTTCACTACAGAAGAAAGCTGCAAACATTGAATTGAATCCTTTGCCCTTATGTGACACTCTCAGGGTTCTACACTGTAATATCCCTTCACCACTTAGTTGATAGGGGGGGTCCATGTGGACCCAAACATTTTATTTCGTACGCCACTTTTAACGGTAAATTACTTTTGCCAAAAGTTTTATTGTAATTGCCTAATATCAGTTGCGAGTGTTTTGGCGGGAAAAAAAAAATAAATCGGCTATGTCGTTATTATGCTAATTAGCATAATTAAACAATTTGTGGTGGCACTATTCAAAAATTTGTTTTGGACCCCTTAAATCGTATTGGAGAGTAACTTTTTAAAATTTTTATGTCGCAATATAAATATATTTATGTTCTATTATGAGTCAATTTTGTATGGAAAAAAGTCCATCGGAAAGTGGTTTTCATTTTTTGTCGGGGGAGGGAGGGGGGGAGGGAGGGGGAATTGGGTGCGAGTGATGCAAAAATCGTTTTTTTTCGACCGACATTTTGACTCGGTACGACCGATTTTCATTTTTTTCCTGTTAGGTGGTCGTTGAAAAAAAAAATCCAACGGCCAAAGTGGTTTTCAGAGGGGTCACCCCTTATACAAAACGGAAGTGACACAAGACTATCACTTAGTGTTAATTTGCCATCTTTTGCCAGTTTTCAAAACTGTCACAAAATCACTAAGCGGCACCACTGCCTTGTTTTCGGGAAATTGCCCAGATCTACAAGAAAAATAACGGTACGGTTTTAGATACCATTTTTGCGGTGATCGTCGGGTTGGTAGAGTTCATTTTTCGAAAAGGTCTCTTAGGGATACAGAACTTAATTATTTTAATAGGCCTAAGAACCTTCTTTCGGGGGAAGAGAAAGATTCATATTTTTGGCACTAAATAGTTCATCTCTAAAACACTAACCCATCTTTCTGTTCTTCAAGAACTTTTGAAGGGATTTTAAGTGAAGGGTTTGATTAAATTTTATTCAAAGAACCATTTTCTCAGAACTCTTTTGGGTTCCACAAAGAACCCTTTAAGATTCGTTAACGGTTCTCGATCTAAAACAGGCTTCTTTAGCCAAAAAAGTGGTTCTGGTTCTTTGAAGAACATAAAACTTTAAGAACCATAACCAAATGTTTTAAATTACCCTTCGGGGGTTTCTTTTTAGAACAAAAAGATATGTAATTCTCAGCCAAGAAATACATGTATATTTTAGAAACAAAAAGGTTTATAACCACTGGTTTATGAGCGTTTGCTTAACCTTTTCAAAATTACATCGAAACGTACCCAAAAGAAACAATATAGGCTATTTAAAATTTGTTATGTCATTTGGCCTAGCGTTCTTCACAGAAACCTACAGCGGTACTTCATTTGTTTCGTTCGAAGGTATGCATTATAAGAACTATAATTTGCGGTTTCTAGGCTCTTCTAGGTTTCAGGTTTTGCTAGTTAGTTGGGGACTGGTTGGGGGGAGGGCCTGGTAAATTGTGGGTTGACAAGTGGGTTCAGGTTGGCGCGGTGGTTGTTGTGAGCTTCGGGTCAGAACCGTTTATCGGTTTCGCTCTGAGCCATTGTGGATAACCGAGGTTGGCTGGAGATTGTATGTTGAATTGAAGTCTAGAGTTTCCTGCAAGTGTTCAGATGGTTTGAATTTATGTCAAAAGATGAATGTAATTAGTGGGCTGCATGTTCAGGCGACATGCAAGTTTTTTGAGGTTGACTCTTGACCTGGAAATAAGTTGGACGCATCTTTCTTATCTATCTTCCAATCCTTACAGCACTCAGTAGTAGAGATGTTGTACTCGCATGTGTGAAAAGGTGCTGTGGGTCACAGGAACAAAGAATCAACAAAGTTGTGCAGGAAGAAAAGGCTGGTTGCCTGAAAGTAACAAGAAGGTCCGGTGGCTCGCTTAGCGGAGTGTGAGTGGCGTTAGGCGATCCTCCGGAAAATCTCCCCAGTGATGAGCTGAACCCAGTTAAGCTGGTAGGGGTGTTCCAGGTGCAGATGACACTTGGAAAAAAAATCTATGCGGTAGAGAATTCTACCAGTTGGTTCTGTTGTAGCTGTTGGTGGTGGCCCTGTTTGGTCTGATATATACAAACATGCAAGGTTTGTAAGGTGAAGGATGTCCAGAATGAGTGTAAGCTTTCTTGACATTGCTTAGAATATGGCGCCAGGGTGTCAATATTGCAATTTCATTCGCGAACCATTCCTTTCGTTTTTTTTTTTTAAAGATGTTATTTTATTTTTATGTTGGTTATTTTAATTTATTATTGATATATTTTTATTCATAGTGTTATTTTGTTTTATGTATTGTTACATGTGTTCATTTCTTATTTATTATTTAGTTTTATTTACCTTTTAGTTATCTTTAATTTGTTTATTTTCAAAATTTATGGTAACGATTCCTTTATTATTTTAGTGTTGATTTTTTTATTTCTCTTATATTTTTCATTTCGATTTTTGAGTTATAATGTATAGGTATTATTCAAATTTTTGGTAATTGTATTTGTGTTTATTACTTGTGTATTTTATTATTAATCATCTTTATTTTGTTTGTGTTTAGTATTTAAGTTGATTTTCATTGTACGATTTTATATTAATATTTTGTGTATAGGCTTTGATGTTATTAATTTTTAAACATATTTTTTTATTATCCTCCAATTTATTTTGCTACTTTCTTACCCTTTTGGCTTTTATTTTTATTTATTTTGTCGTTTTCTTATTTTTATTTGTACCGATTTTAAAATTGATTTGGTTTCAATTTATGTTATTCATTTAATTTTTATTTCATTTTTGGGAAGAGTTAAAAAGCTGTTATTCTGTTATTATTTCTTTTTATTTTAACGATTTATTTACTGATATTTCAAGACTAGTGTACACGGATTTGATTGTTTTAATTTTTAAATGCATTTGTTATTATTTTCTCAATGTTTATGATTATTTTTTCGTTTGCTTGATTTTTTCAAATTTTATTGTGAAAAGATTTATTTATTAATTTTTAGTGTTGATTTTATTTCTATTTATGTTTCATTTCGATGTTTTAGTTATAAGTATATGTCTTTATCAAAATTTGGTTTGTAATTTGTAATTGGTTTGTTAGTTATTTACTTTGTGTTATTTTCTTATTTAATCATCTATTGTTAGTGTAATTATTCAAGTTATTATTTTTAACATTGATATTATTAATATTTTGTGTATACGGCTTTGATTTTATAATTTTAAAAAATATATTTTATTATCCTCCCGTTTACTTTATTTTCTTACCATTTTGGCTTATTTTTTTTTAATTTTTTGTCGTTATTTTATTTATTTTATTGGTACGGATTTTTTAAAATTTATTTGTTTCATTATTTTTATCATTTTATATTTATATTCCTTTTGGGGGAAGGCGCTCTATAAATATCTGTATTAGGTATTTTTCTCTTTTTTTAACCAATTTAATTATCTTTTTTATTTTTTTTATTTTTTTTATTTTTTTTATTTGTTTGAATTTGTTAAATTATTGTTATTTATGTTCTCATCTGTTATTATTTATTTTCGTTTTCTTATTTTTATTGTAATTGTAATATTTTTCTTTATGTCATTCCATTTGTTATTCATTTTTATTTGTGTACTTCTTCTGTTTGCTTTAGGCCTATATGATGATTTTGGATGGTCATATATGCAAAAAAAAAAAACATCTCTCTTACACCCAACAATATAAAAACTTCAAAATACATTAAACAAAGAATACCCCCCACCCAAAAAAAAACAGCTGAATGATGCTGAAAGTGGAATTCGGAACCCAGACCAATGGGTCACATTTTTACAAATCAATCCGTCAGAACCATAGCGGGTAAACCAACCATTTCAGGCACCAATTAGCTGTTTAACGTTTTGCTAGTGTTACCGCGACGCATTCGGGTATTTACTGGTAATTACAGATTTCGAAAAATTATGTTTCAGTGATAACACCAGTTTCAATCCCTAAGTTGAAAAACTTTTTTTTTTCAATTCGATATAAACAATGTTGTTTTTCCGGTATAGTAAATTCTGTTTATCAAAGACTAACACTTTAGTGTTCGAAAAGCTATTGTTATCGACTGATAAAACTTAAGTTTTCAAATGACTGAACAAGACTTGTTGTTCAAGTAGATAACTGATTTTTACTGTGATTGATAAACAACAGTTTTAGAAAGAAAACTTGTACAGTGCTTAAATAGTGTTGTTTTCCAAATCCCAAGTGAATGAAAAACTCAGCTTTATCAAATGATAAACTTAGCTTTTCGAAAAAACAACCATAAATTATCGAGGATGACCTAAAATTTGTCAAACACTACGTTTTTTTAACTGAAAAGCCTTGTTTTTCAGGTTGAAAACCTGGAGTTTATCAGTGGACAGGGATGGAAATCCATTGTAAGAAGTGGGGATGGAAAAATGACATGCATAAAAACAAGTTTGCGAAGTGCGAGCTAGCGGCACGGGGTTCCAAGGAAAAAGTACAGCATTTTAATTGCAAAAATTGCCTGCTAAAAATGTGCCTTATCATACACCATTTTCAAGAGATACAATACAAAAAACATCTTTACTTGCACAAAGATATGAAAAGGTAGAGGGAGTGATTACATTGCCCATCCCCACCTCAAAAGTAGGGGGGTATATCCTCCGTCCTCCAGGATATATTATACTGACAAAACAACTTCATCCGAAACGTCTTTTGTATGGTTTGGTGATTACTTATTGTTTTTCGCTATCGCATTTATCAAGAAAATTTTAAGTGCAATGGATAATCAAAGGTTTTCTTCAAAAATGTCAGTTAAGAAATTAACCAACGCTTTCGTCCAAAATAAAAATTACCGACCTTTGAACCCCGCATAACTATTTTTCCTACATAGCAATCTTTGCTAAAGGAAGTATTATTTAATGTATCCAACACAACTAAGTCTAATACAAACCAATAATTATTGAGTTCAGAGTGCAATTCCATGAAAATTTATATAAAAAATAACACTAACACGTTCGGGCTTCTCCTGAGATCAGTTAGAATTTCCTGAAAAATAAATCTGTATGGAAGTCGACGCACGCACACTTGACTAATGAGAACATTCAAAGTGCAATGTCTGACATTACGGTATAATAACAGCAAGTACCCGGTACTTAACATGGCTGTCAAATACTGGTATGCATGATAATGCCAGTATACAGATAAATTTTATCCTCATGTTTTCCAGCAACTCTTTGGGTACCTAAAGTCCTGGCCTAAAGTACTTCTTTATGCATATTCCACCTCGCTTCGAAAACGTTCTCCTCGGTGAAAATGCCTATATGTTTTGGGAAAGTTAATACTCTTTTTTATTTTTCTTAATTTAATTTAAAGTTAATACACTTGTTTATTTTTCTTATTTTAATTGTTCACCATTAGTGATACCCAACTTACCTAAAATTTGGTAAAAAGTATGCTTCTTTTTGCTCTTGTGGTAAAAAGCCTTGAGTGCTATTCACAATTTTTTGGTGAATCAAAATATAGTAAGAACATTTGGAGCAATCTTCAAAATTTAATTCAAAGTTCCACTTGGACTGTAATTTCTTTTATAGAACTTAAAAATTTATAAAACTTACAATTTGAAAATTTTAGAGCCACTTGCAGAAGTTTATATGCTTCAAGTTAAAGGCCAATAAGATTCTGGAAGGTGTCTGAAGAAACATTTGTTTTGGTCCCATTCACTGAAAACAATTGAGGGTTCTCCACTGAGGGTAAACTTGGAATATTCTTTTCTAGGAGTACATGATATGCTGATGAACTTTAGAGAAGATATCATAACATGAAACTCATCGAATCGGGATAAAATCACAACTGATTGAATTAACAACATCCGGACTTATTATTCTGCGATATTATTTGCACAGTTATAGGCCTGTACTTGCTTCATGTTTTATTAATTGGTCTGAAAGACATTCTACTCTGACATTGTTTAAGAACAGCACTGTATGTAGATGCAAAACAAAGCACACTGTAGCCGTCGTAACTACGTAAGATCAATAGCTAAAAATGCAATTCCTTATTCAACAACATTGCAAGATAAAGATTCTTTGGCCAGTTCCAACACACTTATTTAATCTTCAAGTTAACCATAAAATTGACCAATTTTACAATCAAGTCCTACTTGATGGGCAGTTCAAGAGTAACATGACCTACCACTAGTACCAAGTAAGAATGAAAAAATGACGGATACTATGTTCTAACATTTTTTACAAATTCAAACATTGATTAAGATCTAGTTTATTTGCAGGACTTGTATTATGGTATCATGATGCATACAGGCATGGATTCATTATTTGCACATATTACCCACATTACATGATGTTCATTTTGCCACATCCTATGAGAAAAAATTGGGATTGTACATGTATACTATGGTTTGACAAGTACCACTGCCCCAAAACAGTGTTAGGAAAACGTGGTGGCAACATTAGTGTTAGAGATTTGACATATTTCAGTCATAAACCACTTGCATCAAAGTATAAAACACCTAATGTCAAATCCCTAAACATATTGAGAATTTTAAAATATGTTTAGATATATGTGGTTTAGATAATTAAACAGGACATTCAAAAATGTTTAGAAAAGTGGTTTGCAAAAATCGTGGTTTAGAAAAGTGTTTTAATTTCTAAGCATGTTTGCAGTGTAGAGCCCCTCCAAGGGAAAAATAACATGCTTGTTGATAAGCTGACACAGCTTTTTGCTCGGTCATAACCATCAGCACTTATATATATTGTAAAGAGCATTTGTGATCTAGCACCTATTTTTGTTTAGATTTTTGGTTTATGTTTTAAAAAGACGATTCAAAAAATTCAGTGATTCTGATTTTGCGTTATTTTTTACAGAATTCGTTTTACGGATGCCATCAACATAGAGGTCACTGATTGTAAGTTCTGTAAACATTATCGCCTCCTCGTAGAAAACAATGTATTTTTGCAGCAAAAATTACTTTAACTACAAAATATAGCCAAATTAGAAAAAATATTCTGCCTCTGAAAGTCCAGTTTAACACCATCTTCACAGCGACAGATGATCTTGTACGTACTTAAAAATCAGTAAGAAATTTAAAAAAGCAACTTGATCAAAAACAGTTTTTTACAACAAAAAATCTAAACACAAATATACCGACGAGAGTCATGGTGACCAATTACTATATTTAATAGAATCACAAACAAAACACATCGCAATAGCAGCGATACAAGCCAGTAAAATTATATCGTCTACAAGACCAGTGCGCACACCACACGTCCTTGGTGGACTAGCCCAGGCAGCCCATATCATAATGTACTGAATCTGAAAGTTGGCCCAATATGTTATGTTTGGTTTGCATAACCTTGATTGAATTTCACATGAGTGTATAGCATAACCTCTCAGCATGAACTAAACACCCATCACCCAGGACAAGATCATTAGCTGTGGCATTTAATTTAACATGACTGACTTTGTATATTCTGGATATCATATAAACACGACTCAAATTCAAGGACATTCATATTGGGAAAGTTAGAGGCCGTACATTGAGACTTCATGACCCGTAGTGTGTACGTCATGCATGGAAATAATAAAATGTAATATTAATTTCTTGGCCCTTTTTGTTGGCCAAAAATGAAATTGAAATTACAAATTATTTTGAAATATTACTGTATCCGCAGTATTATATAATGAAGCAGTACAGAATAGGGCGTGTCATCTGGCACCTGATTAGGGCGATTGAGTAGTGAAGAGGCGGGGACGTAGAGTGGGTGTTGGGGTGTTCGCAGACCAGAAATTTGAAATCATTAAAGCTAACATTAACATACATTTAACACATTATAACATGTGCAAAGACATATGTAAGTCCTCTCATAAAAACATGCCAATTAATTGTGCAAAATCTGCGCTGAGGAATATATTCTAACGAGAAGGTTAAAGCATCAAACAAATCAAATAAAATATAAGTTGTTGTGCTTCGTTGTGCTTCAGCGGTTATTCTTCAGGATGTTTCCTGAATTCATTATTTTTTTATTATCAAAATTTCAGCAACTTTATTTCATTTCACAAGCCCTTCTAAGCATTTTAGGTCAATTTTAACGCTATTTTTCCAATGATTTTGTTATAACCGAAATTCAGGATTTTTCCATGAAATTCAATCAAACCGAACCCTGTAAATTTGTTTTGGTGCTATTAAGTTCATTGAAATCCAATGATTTTGGAATGGTCAACTTGTTGTCCACAATCTTAGAAACCCTCTAGTTGCCCACGTATATGAATTAATATATTGAAAGGACCCTCTATTCAGATCCTCTAAAGGATCCCCAAGGAAATTTGAAATCCAGCTGAGTGTTTTTTATTATTATTTAAAAAGAGAGCTACAGAAAATTTGGTCTCAATTCCTTGGGTAGATATTTGGAATATCCCATAATTTCATCAATAGGCAGTAACGATTTCCGTAAATTTTTGAACAGTTTATGGAATAAATTTGTATTGGATAGGCCAAGCATTCCTGAAAAAAAAATAGTTTGACCACATTTTTCATCGTATTTTTAACTTCTTTGGAACAGGAAATTGTTGACATGTAGAACCTATTCCAAGAGTTTAAAACTTTTTGAACACTACTCCTCTATGGGTTATTTTCCCTCTCTGTATTGGAATTTCAGGAAATGGAAATCTGTTGGATCTGACTTGAGGAATCCCAGTAGTTGGTTGCATCTGGAATTCTATTCCTCAACACTGTCACCAAACAGTTTCCAGGATTTCCATAAATCCCCTGGTAGTGCTGGTGAGGATCTAAAAATGTTCAGCGCATCAATGTCAATCATCTATGGGGCGTAGGGCTAACATTATCGGAATGCCCAATGGAAAAGAAAAGATCCTCCCTGTACGGCCTTTTGTGCTGGTTTGGGTTTATACAGTGTGAATTCCTACACACTGGCTTAGCAAAAAATGCATTGTGTTTGTTTACAAGTTTCACCTACAAACTTATGGATTCCATTCGTTTTCAACGCGAGGGCCATGCAGAAAGATGATCATTTTCTGGTAAGAAACTAAGTGCGAGATATTGCCTTTTAACGTGTTTTATATTATCCTAATTTTTTTATGCAAACATTCGCAAGTGTGTCGTTGTATTGTTCTAAAATTTATGATTTATTGCTAAAAAGTTGTATTCAACATCTTGCGACCAGAAGATCATTTTTAAATAAAAACTTTACCCCTCATTCATATTTACGTGGTGTCGATTCGGCTTTCGCTTTCCGAGATCCTTGCTAATTTCTGGTCTCAAACAGGCTGTGTAATTTAGGTTCTTTTCGGACCATAGTTTCAACGTATAGACTAACAAAATATAATCCTAATAATATAAGTAAAGTCCTTGCCCATACAAACCTACAACAGAAAAATTTCAAATTCTCTTCGCTGTGTAAATGCGATATGAGGTTCCGCGTAGGCTGCTATATTAAAGGTCCTCGTCCCCAGAAAACCCCCATTTTACCGGGGGTGGGGGTAGTCCCAAATTTAAGTTTGTCTTAAATAAAACAAGATAGTTGGATACCCAACAACCACCGAAGCAAAGCAAAATGATGATAATGGCGTTCAATAATCTTGATAACGCTTAATGCACAGTTTTCCGCGATTGTCACTCAAATCGCTGCAAGCTGCTACAGGTACGAAATGCATTTGCTAGAGTCACGTGCTATCTTTTTTTTTTTTTAGAGTCTTGATCTAATTCAAACGTTGTTGAAGTTCAAAGTTCAAAGACTAATGGCGAACTTCCAAATATTATCCAATTCGTATAATGTGGAACTATATGCCGTACAAAATCTTATGCCCCAGTTCACTGAAAATTGCTATCTGACAATAAAAAAGGAGTACTGATGAATAACATCTAACAGCTGCTGGTAAGCAGTGAATAAAACAATGATAATCGGTTCACCATATTAATGTAGAACGTCATTGAATCAATCCTATATGGTAAACATACTATGGTAGCTATAGTGTGTTCACTATAAGATAGAACATTACCTTGATAATGTACATCGAGTTAACGCTAGAGGATATCAAGGTCATAATGCAATCCTGTGGTAAACATAATACTATGCTAGCTATAGTGTGTTCACTAAAAGATGGAAAATGAAAGTATATCGATTTAACGCTATTGAGGAGACCAAAGTTATAATGGCATCCTATGGTAAACACAAATTATGGTAAATATATGGTAGTGCATTTTGTCACATTTTGGAACATCTATGACAGAATGTGCAGAAACTATACAGAATGGGTCGTGTTACACCTTATGTTATATGATGCTATTTCTGCAGTCAAATAAAATGTAGGGAATCTATTGAGTGTCTTATCTATATGAAATCACTACATATCACATAAAATATTAATGCCTTGAAATATCTTGTTCCATCTTTAATGTGTTGTACAGTGGGAATAAGATGTGTTTTAGGAGGGTGTTGTGGAGTTTTCTAAAAATCTTGATGTTCTTAGAAATTTGATCTGTAGTTTTTGAGATGTGATATTTCTAGGACAGATTTTGATCAATTATTACACCTAGAAATTTTGTATGGTCCACAATTATGATTTTGTCAGTATGGCGGTGTCGTGTTTTTTTTCTTTGTGAAGGAAATAAGTTAGTTTTTGATAAATTAAGCGGAAGTTTGTTGGTTCTAAATCAGTTGGATACATTAATTAACTCTTTGTTAAATATATTTAGGAGTTTGTTGAGGTTTTTGTGTGATAGAAATATGTTGGTGGCATCGGCAAATAATAGAAACATGACAAAGGAGAAATGTTCGGAAGAGGAAAGAATATCATTGACATAGAGGAGAAAAGACAGGGACCCAACGTCCTACCTTTTAACCTTCTACCTCTCTGAAAAGGAAGATAGTCTCACGGTCACTTGGATTTACTTGTAAAAAATGACAGGGTAGATACTTCCAGCTGGGTATATTCCACTTGGATATTTAAAATATCAACCCACCTGACCCATAACATTAAACAGTTGGCTATTGTGATGGTGTAGAGAAAACGTCAAGCCACATTAACCCATATTTTTACTGCTCTAATAACTACAGGTTTTTTATACGAAGTGCGTGAAATTAATGGATCCTTTTTCTGTGACGTCACTTAGGCCTAAGTGTCGCTTTTGACAAAAAAATCACATTTAGTGTGGTCCCTGGGGATTTTGACCCGGAAAATTTTTTTATTGGGCTGATTTTTGCACCAGATAAGCAGAATGCATCATATAACAACATATCCAAAATCCCCATAAATCCCCCTTGGAGAGAAAATTTTATCCAAATTAGCTATATCTCAGCTTTTAAAGTAGATGTTGATGATTTTAGTGTTTTTGAATATGTTTTGGGGTCAAAGAATCCAATTATGTACAAATCTAAATCAATTCCTTCACGTCAAAATCCAAAATGGCCGCCATTTTTGTAGGTTCAAATTTCAGTTTTTGTTTAAATCTATAATCAGTGGATTTCCTTAACCAAACATCCACCCCAAATGGCCACCAAAATGGCTGCCTATTTGCTGCCATTACATATAATTATCTTCTCATTGACATATACTTTCCTTTGCAGTCTCCTGCAAGGAAGCGCGGCCGACACACGTACGTCTTGCCAGAAAGGGGCATAGAAACAATAGGCCATATATATTTCTATTTTACAACCAAGTACCAGAAATGGAGTGTGAAAGAAATATATAAAAGATGAATCCCAGAAATTGGGAGAAATAACATTTAGGTGTGAAAACACCTCAAGAGGACTTGCTATTACATAATTCAGGTTCCGTCTTTTGTACCCGTCCCTTTTACAAAATTTCTCTTTATTTATTTATATATATTTATTTACTCACTTATATATATTTATTCATTTATAATTATTTCTTGTCATTTTTATTATTCGCTTATATAAATTTATTTAGATATAATTTATTTGTTTGTTTCTTTATCCCTCTTTTTCCTTGCTCTGAAGTTGAGATAAAGCAAATTATATGTAATGGCGGCCATTTTGAATTTCAACATAAAGGAAAACATGGATAATTAGATTTAAACTAAAATCATCAACACATCTACTTGAGAAGCCAAGATATAGCTAATTATATGCAATGCCAGCTATTTTGGCGGCCATCTTGGATAATTGTTTTCCCCAAAGGGGATTCATGGGGATTTTGGATATGTTGTTATATTATGATGTATTCTGCATGTCTGGTGAAAAAATCAGCTCAATAACAATTTTTTTCCACGTAGTATGTGTATTTCTTCTTCGGGGACTATACTAATTGCGTTTTCACAGTTTCCATCAAGAAACTCACCACCATAGCAACGAAGACATGTTCAAAGCAAGTTTTTAATATTGTGTACAAAACTGGAATGATTCCGATTATACTTATGTCCAAAACATAATTATGCCTTTTACCCAATAGTAAATGGACACTCAAGTTCATTGCAAAATATCGTAAGTGATTTTCTAGACAAGCGACCTCAATGTTTCTTGAATTTGATATACGGTGCATTGTATTAAGACAAAGGTGAACAATACCAATGTATAATCCTGGAAGAAATGAAAACATACCATTTTGGTATAAGTACTTTTGATGTTATTTTAAGTAATTAGTGCTGCTTTAAATTCCATTTGACCACTATTGGTGTAAGTTTTTAAACATCAATCGGGTTGCTCACAACAACTGATTGATGCAAAGGTTAGCATCCCAAAATGTGGACTCCAAAAACCATTGACACTATAAAACTATTCAGTACAATTTATTGCTGTATACTGTACTGCATCACACATTCATGCAATTTTTATCACTCGTTATTATTAATGAACAAAATAGACAGATGGGCTGCGATGCTCAGTCACACGGACACTGAACATTTTCATGACACCAGTTCGAATCATTGAAGTTTTAAAGCTCCTGGTTCACACCAAAGTGTCTTACTAGCTCTTACTAAGGCTATCAAATACAAACCGAATCCATAAGACACTATCAGTGATTTGAAAAATATTTGAAATTTGCAGAAATAGCTTCAAAGTGAAGGATAAGTCTGCAGAATTCTCATAAGTTACCTTTTCCAGCTGTAGAATTGACAGAAAAGGAAGAAAACGGTAGTGTTCCAAGATACGATTCTCCATTCAATTACGTGTTGTAGTAAGTGCCCGAACGGACAGTAATGACTAACATATCTGATTCTGTCCTTATTAGGTTGCTTCTGGTCTTATCATTTGCAGGGTATGTTCGGATACCTGTACTTGTTACATACATGCAAAAATCTGATTTTTGATGATTTTTTCGATTTGCTGATTTAGCAAATCACTGATAGTGTCTTTAAGAGATCAACATAAGCTGCTATACACTGTGAAGTTGATGCTCCATATTTGAGAAGTCTCACAAATCATTTTTATGACGACCGTTCTATAAAAGTCATAGCTTTTTCATGGGTAGCCATTTTATAATGCAAGTGTGGATAACTACTGTATACCCTAAGTTTAAACAAAATAATAACCTATTTTCAGGCACACCATTTATCCACTGCTTATCACCTTCAAACTATGACATTTCCATAAAGTTCCAGTCGTCGGGTATGCCTCTGTTTTCTTTCAGATAAAAGGAAACAAAATGTTTGAGGGCGTGAATGTCACGTTTTTCGCAGTGGTGACACAACGACTATAGAGATTCGATTAGCTGAACCAGCCTCCTCGTGAGTCAGCCGCCAACAACCAAATGCCACACTAACAAGTTGACTACCAATTCAAACTAAACTCATTAAGTAAGCTTACACACAGCTTCACACCACGCAACTTGAAACCACTTTATGTTCACACCTATACTGCGTTTAGGAAAAAGTTGTTGGCATAGTGGTCAGCTCGTTTACGTTGTTCGTACTATTAGTCAATTCGTTGAAAAGTGTTTTAGACACATTTATGAAAGCTTAAAAATTCAAAACTCGGATTGGCATCATTGATCACAACTGATCACATACAAATTATTCAGATATAGCCTAATCTCACTTCAAGTCTCCATAAAGGTAATGTCTAAAGATTTAATGCGATAGCTTTTAAGCAAATTACAGAGCCACGGTAGTATTTTAGTTGTAGTAATCGATTTACCTTAAGTTTATTTTAACATGAACGCACAGTTGGATCTAAAGCAGAAGCAACAACAACATGATCGATTAATGGCGTTCAATCATCTTGATAACGCTTAATGCAATTAAGTTTTCTACGATTGTCACTCAAATCGCTGCTAGCTGCTACTGGTACGAAATGCATTTGCTATACATGTAGTCACGTGCTATCTTCAGTAGATAGCTTATTGCAACACGTCTAACAAAATCGTCCGAGTGTAACTGAAAATCTACCAGTACCATCCTGATCTAGTCCACAAACCTTGTTGTACAAATACAACAATCATTGATGGAGAAAGGTTCCAAGTATTTTTTTAGAGTCTTGATCTAATTCAAACGTTGTTGAAGTTCAAAGTTCAAAGACCATATGACGAACTTCAAATATTATCCAATTCGTATAATTTAGAATTATATGCCGTACAAAATCTTATGCCCCAGTTCACTGAAAATTGTTATCTGACAATAAAAAGGAGTACCGATGAATAACATCGAACAGTTGCTGGTAAGCAGTGAATAAAACAATGATAATCGGTTCACCATAATGTAGAATGCCATTCAATAAAGTTCACTGAGTTAACTGAGCAATCCTATGGTAAACATACTATGGTAGCTATAGTGTGTTCACTATAAGATAGAACATGACCTTGATAAAGTACATCGAGTTAACCCTAGAGGAGATCAAGGTTCATAATGCAATCCTGTGGTAAACATACTATGGTAGCTATAGTGTGTTCACTATAAGATAGAACATGACCTTGATAAAGTACATTGAGTTAACACTTAGAAGACTAAGGCCAAAATGCATTCCTATGGTAAACAGTAGCTAGAGTGTTCACTGTAAGATGAAACATGACCTTGATAAAGTACATTGAGTTAACACTAAGGAGACCAAGGCCATATGGATAACATGCTATGGTAGCTATAGTGAGTTCACTATAAGATAGAACATGACCTTGACAAAGTACATTGAGTAAACACTAATGAGACCAAGGCCATAATGCAATCCTATGTTAAACAGTAGCTAGAGTGTGTTCACTATAAAATGGAACATGACCTTGATAAAGTACATTGATTTAACGCTATAGAGGAGACCAAAGTTAGAATGACATCCTCTGTTAGCTTATACGAAACGCAAATAATTTGGTAAATATAGTGTAACTGGTCATATTTTGGAACATCTATGACAGGATGTGCAGAAACTACAGAATGGATCGTGTTACTAAATAGTGTATAGCTATTACTTCCACGTGTCTCGGCTCAAATTCATTGCAAAATATCGTACGTATTTTCTAGACAACCACCCTCAATGTTTCTTGAATTTGAGATTCGGCGCATTGTATTGAGTCATGGATGAATAATACAATGTATAATCCTGGAAGAAATGAAAACATAACCTTTTGGTATAAGTACTTTTGATGTTATTTAAAGTAACTAGTGTTGCTTTCAATTCCGGTTGACCCCTATTGGTGCAAGTTTTTAAACATTAATCGGTTCCTTACAACAAAAGATTGATGCAAAAATTAGATGAAATGAAATCTCTGCTATAAGTGCGAAATGCATTTGCTATAGTCACGTGCTATCTTCAGTAGATAGCTTATTGCAACACGTCTAACAATAGCGTTGTCCGAATGTAACTGAAAATCTACCATCTTGGTCTAGTCCACAAACCTTGTTGTACAAATACAACAATCATTGATGGAGAAAGGTTCCAAGTTATTTTTTTTATTATTATTATTTAGTTTTGATCTACTTCAAACGTGGTTGAAGTTCAAATTTTAAAGGCCATATGGCGAACTCCAGTTCGTATAATGTGGATCTAAAAAGTGCTTCAGTTTATCTATCTGACAATAAAAAGGTGTGCTGATGAATAACATCTAACAGCTGCTGGTAAGCAGTGAATGACTTTAATCAATGATTATCAGTTTACCATAATGTATGACTGAGTTACCTGAGCAATCCTATGGTAAATATGGAAGCTATAGTGTGTTCTCTATAAGATAGCACATTACCTTGATAAAGTACATTGAGTTAACACTAGAGGAGACCAAGGCCATAATGCAATCCTATGTTAAACAGTAGCTAGAGTGTTCACTGTAAGATGAAACATGACCTTTGATAAAGTACATTGAATTAACACTAGAGGAGACCAAGGCCATAATGCAATTCCATAGTAAACACACTATGGTAGCTATAGTGTTTTAACTATAAGATCGAAAATGACCTTTGATAAAGTGCATTGAATTAACGCCAAAGGACACCAAGTTATAATGGCATCCTATGGTAAACGCAAATTATGGTAAATATAGTGTATTTTTTCACATTTTGGAACATCTATGACAGAATGTGCAGAAATTATACAGAATGAGTCGTGTTACACCTGATGCTATATGATGCTATTACTATAAGTGCATTCCATATTTTGGGACCAGAGTATTTTACTAAGATTTAATTACGTTTAGTGAGGGTTTGTTTGCATTTCTGGTGTTGTATACATGTCACTATATTTGGAGAAATGTTTGAAAATTAGTTTGGGTGTTTGAGTTGTAACGAAACATAAAAAAAAAATCGTTGTTTGTAGTTTGTTTAAATCGAAATTGTTAAGTGTTAAGATTGCGGAACATATAGATTTAGTGTGAGATGTGTATTCAGTGCCAAGAAGTTTGTATGGTCCACAGGATGAATGGACGTGTGTTGTCAATTATGGTGTGAAGTAAATATATACTTAGTTTTTGATACATTAAGCGGAAGTTTGTTTGCTCTAAATCAGTTGGATACATTAATTCTTTGTTAAATATATTTAGGAGTTTGTTGAGGTTTTGTATGATAGAAATATGTCGGTGTCATCGGCAAATAATACAAAGAAGAAATGTAGGGAAGAGGAAGGAATGTCATTGACATAGAGGGGGAAAAGGCAAGAGGACCCAACGTTCTACCTATCAACCTTCTACCTCTCTAAAAGGGGAGAGAGTCTCACGGTCACTTGGATTTACTTGTAAAAAAATGACAGGGTAGATACTTCGAGCTGTTATATTTCCTATGAATATGCAAACCACATGACCTATAACAGTTGGCCTATTGTGATGGTGTAGAGAAAACGTCAAGCCCCCAATTAAGGCCATTTTTTCCTGCTTCTCAGAAATTTAGGATTTTAATATGAAGTGGTTTTACACAGCTTCCATCAAGAAAACTCGCTACCATACGCAACGACGACATGTTCAAAGCAAGTTTCTACTATTGTGTACAAAACTGGCATTGCTTCCGATTATAGTTATGTCCAAAACATACGCCCTTTACCCAATAGTAAATGGACACGTTACTCGTGTCTGGACTCAAGTTCATTGCAAAATTTCGTAAGTGATTTTCTAGACAAGCGCCCTCAATGTTTCTTGAATTTGAGATTCGGGAAGAAATTCGATCCTGGAAGAAATGAAAACATACCCTTTTGGTATAAGTACTTTGATGTTATTTTAAGTAATTAGTGCTGCTTTAAATTCCATTTGACCACTATTGGTGTAAGTTTTTAAACATCAATCGGGTTGCTCACAACAACTGATTGATGCAAAGGTTAGCATCCCAAAATGTGAACTCCAAAAACCATTGACACTATAAAACTATTCAGTACAATTTATTACTGTATACTATAAAAGGAAACAAAACATTTGAGAGCGTGAATGTCACGTTTTTCGCAGTAGTGACACAACGACTATAGAGATTCGATTAGCTGAACCAGCCTCCCCGTGAGTCAGCCGTCAACAACCAAATGCCACGCTAACAAGTTGACTTCCAATTCAAACTAAACTCATTAAGTAAGCTTACACACAGCTTCACACCACGCAACTTGAAACCACTTTATGTTCACAACTACAGTGCGTTTAGGGAAAAGTTGTTAGCATAGTGGTCAGCTCGTTTACGTTGTTCCTACTATTAGTCAATTCGGAAACGTATATCTCACATACAGTTTCGGGAAAACCTACCGTCTTTACCGCATTTGTGAAAAATTCGCCTTTCACGTGGAAAAGTAAGTAATCGGAGAAGAAACGAAACGAAAGATCCTCCCTTTACGGCCTTTTGTGCTGCTTTGGGTTTAGACAGTGTGAATTCCTACACACCGACTATCCAAAAAAACGTCTGCCTTATGTTTGTTTACACTGTCACCTACAAACTTTATGGATTCCATTCGTTTTCAACGCAAGGACCTTGCAGAAAGTTAATAAAAATGATGTCAAAAGAGGATCATTTTCTGGTAAAACTAAGTGCGAGATATTGCCTTTTAACGTGTGTTATATTATCCTCATTTTGTTTATGCAGACATTCGCAAGTTGTGTCTTTGTATTGTTCTAAAATTTTATTGATTTTATTGTAAAAATTGTTGTATTCAACATCTTGCTGCCATAAGATATGTTTTAAATAACAACTTACCCCTCATTCATCTTCACTTGCGTCCGATTCGCTTTCGCTTTCAGAATCTTCTGCTAATTTCCTTGGTCTCAAACAGGATGTGTATTCAAGTTTGATTTCGGACCATAGTTCAACGCTAAAGACTAACAAAATACAATCCTAATAATATATAAAAGGCCTGCCCATACAGACCTACAACAAAAATGTCAACTTTATCTTCGCTGTGTAAATGCGATAGAAGATTCCGCGTTATATTAAAGGTCCTCGTCCCCAGAACCCCATATTTTACCGGGAGTAGTCCAAATTTAGGTGTCTGAAGAAAGCTACTGCTTTTCTCGTTTACCTTGTGTAATATTAGGTCTAAAAAAATATTGGGTTTGAATGAGCGAAAATGTGCCCCATTTTGGTCGACAAATATTAATAATAGACAGTGCTCTATAAGGCTAGCTTCCAAAATCATGCTCTCACATCAAAACGGGGTGAAATACCGACGTGAAACTTGACAGATTGGAGTTTTGGGTCAAAACCATTCAAACAAAATTTTACATAATTAAATCGAGCCACTCCCTCTTTAAGATTTGTTGTTGTAGTTACAATTTATTGATATTCCGCGGTTCAGTGATTCCAAAATACCGACTGTGTACACGTCAAAGCGTTCTGACCTCTGGTTAATTCGTGAAAATGTTTTAGACACATTTATGAAAGCTTAAAAATTCAAAACTTGGATTGGCATCATTGATCACAACTGATCACATACAAATTATTCAGATATAGCCTAATCACACTTCAAGTCTCACATAAAGGTAACGTCTAAAGATTTAATGCGATAGCTTTTAAGCAAATTACAGAGCCACGGTAGTATTTAGTAGTAGTAGTAATCGATTTACCTTAAGTTTATTTTAACATGAACGCACAGTTGGATCTAAACAGAAGCAACAGTGACATGATCGATTAATGGCGTTCAACCATCTTGATAACACTTAATGCACAGTTTTTCACGATTGTCACTCAAATCGTTGCTAGCTGCTATAGGTACGAAATGCATTTGCTATAGTCACGTGCTATCTTCAGTAGATAGCTTATTGCAACACGTCTAACAATATCGTCCGAGTGTAACTGAAAATCCACCAGTACTATCCTGGTCTAGTCCACAAACCTTGTTGTACAAATACAACAATCATTGATGGAGAAAGGTTCCAAGTCATTTTTTTTATTTTTTTTAGAGTCTTGATCTTATTCAAACGTTGTTGAAGTTCAAAGTTCAAAGACTAATGGCGAACTTCCAAATATTATCCAATTCGTATAATTTGGAACTATATGCCGTACAAAATCTTATGCCCCAGTTCACTGAAAATTGCTATCTGACAATAAAAAGGAGTACCGTTGAATAACATCTAACAGTTGCTGGGTAAGCAGTGAATAAAACAATGATAATCGGTTCACCATAATGTAGAATATTATTCAATAAATTTCACTGAGTTAACTGAGCAATCCTATGGTAAACATACTATGGTAGCTATAGTGTGTTCATTATAAGATAGAACATGACCTTGATCAAGTACACCAAGTTAACGCTAGAGGAGATCAAGGTCATAATGTAATCCTGTGGTAAACATAGTACTATGCTAGCTATAGTGTGTTCACTATAAGATGGAAAATTAAATTTTATAAAGTATATCGATTTAACGCTATTGAGGAGACCAAAGTAATAATGGCATCCTATGGTAAACGCAAATTATGGTAAATATAGTGCATTTTGTCACATTTTGGAACATCTATGACAGAATGTGCAGAAACTATACAGAATGGGTCTGTTTACCCTGATTGCCTATATGAATGCTATTAATTCATTCCATATTTTGGGACCAGAGTATTTTACTGAGATTTAATGACGTTCAGTGAGGGTTTGTTGTAACGTATTTGTGTTTTCATTTTTCTGGCGTTACAATTGTTGTATGTTCACTATATTTGGAGAAATGTAATGAAAATTAGTTTGGGTGTTTGAGTTGTAACGAAACATAAAATTGGTTGTGTTTTGTAGTTTTGTTTAAATCGAAATATGTTTAATTATTAAGATTGTGGACATAAATTATAGATTGTGGTGAGATTTGTATTCAGTGTTATATACCTAGAAACTTTGTATGGGTGTATGGTCCACAGGGTGAATGGACGTGTGTTGTCAATTATGATTTTTGTATGGTGGTGTCTTGTTTTTTGCTCTGTGAAGTAAATATAGTTAGTTTTTGATACATTAAGTTTGTTGGCTCTAAATCAGTTGGATACATTAATTAACTCTTTGTTAAGTATATTTAGGAGTTTGTTGAGGTTTTTGTTTGATAGAAATATGCTGATGTCATCGGCAAATAATAGAAACATGACAAAGTAGAAATGTTCGGAAGAGGAATATGTCATTGACATAGAGGAGAAAGACAGGGACCCAACATCCTACCTTTTAACCTTCTACCTCTCTAAATGGGAAGATAGTCTCACGGTCACTTGGATATACTTGTAAAAAAATAACAGGGAAGATACTTCCAGCCGGTATATTCCTCTTGGATATTTAAAACATCAGACCACATGACCTATAACAGTTGGCTATGTGATGGTGTAGAGAAAACGTAAAGCCCCATTAAGCCATATTTTACTGCTCTAATAACTTTACGGTTTTTATAGGAAGTGCGTGAGATTAATGTATCCTTTAACTGTGGCGTAACTTCGTAAGTGTTGTTTTTGACAAAAAAATTACATTGCGTTTTACACAGCTTCCATCAAGAAACTCGCTACCATAGCAACCAAGACATGTTCAAAGCAAGCTTATTGTGTACAAAACTGGAATGCTCCCGATTATAGTTATGTCCAAAACATACGCCCTTTACCCAATAGTAAATGGACACGTTACTCGTGTCTGGACTCAAGTTCATTGCAAAATATCATATTAGTGATTTTCTAGACAAGCGCCCTCAATGTTTCTTGAATTTGAGATTCGACGCATTGTATTTATAAGAAAACGGATGATAATCCTGGAAGAAATCAAAACATATCATTTTGGTATAAGTACATTTGATGTTATTTTAAGTAACTAGTGCTGCTTTCAATTCCGTTTGACCCCTATTGGTGTAAGTTTTTAAACATCAATGGCGTTACTGACAACAACTGATTAATGCAAAAGTTAGCATCCCAAAATGTGGACTCCAAAATCATTTACAATATAAAACTATGGATCACATGATTCATGCAATTTTCATCACTCGTTATTATGAACACAATAGACAGATGGGCTGCAATGCTCAGTCACACCCCGAGTCACACGGACACTGACACCGGTTCGAATCATTGAAGTTTAAATGCTCCTGGTTCACACATAAGTGTCTTACTAATGATATCAAATACAAATCGAATCCGTTAAGAGAACGACATAAGCTGCTATACGCTATGAAGTTGATGCTCCAAATTTGAGAAGTCTCACAATTCATTTATGACGACCGTTTAATAAGGTAAAGCCTTTTCATGGGTAGCTATTTTATAATGCAAGTGTGAATAACAACTGTATGCCCTAATTTTAAACAAAATAATAACCTATTTCAGCATACTTTTATCCACTACTTATCACCTATAAACTGTGACATTTCTATACAGTCCCAGTCGTCGGATATGCCCTTTTTTGATAAAAGGAAACAAAATATTTGAGAGCGTGAATGTCACGTTTTTCGCAGTAGTGACACAACGACTATAGAGATTCGATTAGCTGAACCAGCCTCCCCGTGAGTCAGCCGCCAACAACCAAATGCCACGCTAACAAGTTGACTACCAATTCAAACTAAACTCATTAAGTAAGCTTACACACAGCTTCACACCACGCAACTTGAAACCACTCTATGTTCACAACTACAGTGCGTTTAGGGAAAAGTTGTTAGCATAGTGGTCAGCTCGTTCAAGTTGTTAGTAATATAAGTCAATTCGATTCATAGTTTATTTAAGACTGTGTCGCTAAAGGGTCGGGACCACAAATCAGGCAAACGTATATATCTCACATATTTTTCGAGAAAACCTACCATCTTTACCGCATTTGTGAAAAATTCGCCTTTCACGTGGAGAAGAAAAGAAACGAAAGATACTCCCTTTACGGCCTTTTGTGCTGCTTTGGGTTTATACAGTGTGAATTCCTACACAAACACTGCCTAGCAAAAAAAACTTATGCCTTGTGTTTGTTTACACTGTCACCTGCAAACTTTATGGATTCCATTCTTTTCCAACGCGAAGGCCATGCAGAAAGTTAACAAAAATTATGACAACAGGATTATCATTTTCTGGTAAAACTAAGTGTGAGTTATTGCCTTTTGACATGTGTTACAGTATCCTCATTTATGTTTTTACAGATATTTGCAAGTTGTGTCTTTGTATTGTTCTATAATTTTATTGATTTTATTGTAAAAATTGTTGTATTCAAACATTTTGCTGGCATAAGATATGTTTTAAATAACAATTATACCTCACCCCTCATTCATCTTCACTTGCGTCCGATTCGCTCTCGCTGTCAGAATCCTCTGCTAATTTCAATCAAACTTGTTCAATTTCAATGTCACCGATGTTCTCTTTATCCCAATAAGAGCTCTCCACATTAAAAATGTGTCGCACTGCATTTGTTCCACTGCCTCATCAAATGATTTCTTAATTGCTGCCATACTGAATTGTGCATTGTTCCTATAGAAACGTAACTCTTCATGTTGTTGTTGGCCCATATCAGCTTTTCAGGGTTCAAGTCACAGTTGTAGGGAGGCAAACGTACAATTTCATGGCCTTATTTTTAGCCAGAATGCCAATTTTGTATTTTTGAGCTCGTGGTTTATTTTCCTTGATGACATTGTATGTAGAGATTTTTTTCGTATACTTAGCGGGATATGCGATATTCCGGTTTTTCAACCATTCTTGAATTTTCTGATATTTTGCTATTGGATGTCGGAAATTTCTCAGCTTTGACGCTATGATACCTTGCATTATCCATTGTGATAATGGACTCTTTGGGTATGTTTGGAAATAACTGTGTTTCTATCCATTCTTGGAAATGTTTAGCGTTCATTTCGTTATGATAATCACCTGATGTGTCTTGGAGACAAATCCATCTACACTTGCAGCATGCAGACTTACTAACCGATGTCCTTTCCCCAGTGGTGTTGGGAACCCACCATTTAAATCTTTGTCATCCAACACTTTTTCAGGGTGTGACTGGTGTTAATCCATGTTTCGTCGAGATAATGTGATTTGTGAAGATTCTTTAGTTTGTCTGATCTTTTTAATTTGCGTAAATATTGATGTCGCAGTAAAACAATTTTGGCTCCACCTTCTGCCATTCTGATGTTTAAATTTAAATCCAAGGCTTTAAAACAGTTGACTCGTTCTCCCATCAGTGAAGTTCGTATGACGAAGAGTGATCAACAGTTTATCTAACGTGAGAAATTCCTTCCTCTGAGAGAATTGATGCACTTTACGAATGATTGCTTGCCTGTCAAAATCGCCAATGTTTAGTTTATTTGCAGGGTTCTGTCAACCCGTTTTGGTTAATATGAGATCCAATTGGATAATGTGATATGATGTAATACCTATCTTAGAGATGGGGAAAAACTAGCCATCAAGTTTCCCATCTTAGAGATGGGGGAAACTAGCCATCAAGTATAAAAATAGCTGAGCTTACAAGTACCACTTTGCCAGTATATAGTTTAGATCTGCAGAGTTGATAGATCAGGGCCCTATTTCATAAACACTATGAGCTAGTATAATCTCAATTTCCTTGACACAGTTCAGTAAACTTCCATTCACCAGTGTATTTAGAAAATACAACCCTGGTTTTTTGGGTATGATATATGATACCCAGATCACACAAGGTCAGTTCAAGTCAATGTATATACAAGTACAACCTACTGAACTGTGTCCTTGATGGATGAGAATATTGTAACTCATAGTGAAAAGTTAAGATTAATCGTAAGTGGATTTATTCTTCTTAGGTTATCAACTCATTTTAAGCCAACTGGAGAAGAAATTGGAAAGAATTTTCTTATGTTGAGATTTATGAAGTTTACCGTAGGCCTATTTTTATACCTGGGTCCTATTTTATTAATTTTACTTTATGAATTCTTACCAATTCTTCTAAAAAGCATTCAAGACTTGAGAAGAATAACTCTTCTCAAATCCACTTACGATTAATCTTAACTTTTATGAAACAGGGCCCAGGACAGTATTACTACCAGGGTTTACAGTTGTGTATTTTGATACCACATGAGCTTAAAAGCTATTTTGTCTGTTGTCTTCTTTAAAGCCAAAAGAGCTTCGATTTTTGAATAACAAAATATTCCAGTTCGTGGTCCTTAAAGTGGACATTTGTGACAGACAGACTTTGTGGAAATATTTGGATTGTTATATTGCAGAATATTTGTGTCGTCAAGAATCAATCACTCAAAGCAATGTAGTTACTGGTCAAGTAATTATATATATCCATGGAGTATGTGCTTGAAGAAATTAATGGCGATTCTAAAATTCTAAATAAGCATATATTCACATGGGCAATCGGATATCAATGCACGTCATCGTGACCCAACGAGGGACCGCCACGTTTAACCACGTGTGACTAGTTGTATTTATTATTTTTTTAATGTTGTTCCGCAAAATGACAAAGAATACTATAAAATAATCATACATGTAATTAACTATATGTACAAAAGATACCCAAATTGTGACAACTATTAAATTTCAAGTGAATTATATTTCCTGTCTTGAAAAGATACCTGAGTACAATTTGTCTACAATTTTCCCACGTCGGAAAGTCGGGCTTTAAAGGCTCACTGAGAGATATTGAAATGCCAGTTTGTTTGTTTGTATTAAAGATATTACCAATTAAAGCCACTATCAAAAAAAGGTCAATATTTAAAAGTTGCAAAATTGAAATTTATTTGTAATGTAGTAAAAAGTCACCTAGGATAACTGGTAGCTAAAAGCGATTCGGTCGACCACATAAAATCTGATTTTTGTGATACGCCGTAAAACTAAGCCGAGGACAGTTATGATATTGTATGCCGGTAAGGTTGTCAACGATACCAAAATCATAAGTTCAATGGAAGGGGAGGCAGTGTGTCACGAGGCTGATGATCTAACGTGTCTCTTTAACCCCCAACTTTTAACCGTATACTTGTCCATTGTTTTCTTGAATAACACTTTGACTGTCGTCTCTGAAGCGTGGTTGTCTTCACATTCGATGATCAAAATTGAGCCCCAAATTAGTTTTAATTGGCGCCTATATCGCGGCCTGTCATCTTATAATAGAGCAGATGTTATAAGGAGATGACTGAGGCTTGATCACATCAACGTGTAGATTTTAGTTACCTGTGCAATAGCAACCTTGCCGACTTCCAGTTGTCTGTCTAAAGCATGAGAGATGAAGTTGGTCATTGTAATGCTCTGAAACCATCGATGTTAAGTGTTTGGGATATATCTGGTTATCATATACACTGCCCGACTGTTCAGCCTTCTTGATTTCATAAAAGGATATTAAAAAGTTTGCAAATTTATGATGTATCAATGGTGTGATTTTATATGACCACTCGTAAATTAGAAATTAATGACTTTAACACATACAAATGAAATGTGTAACACAATTGACCGTATACATAAAACCAATTAACTGAAACACACTGCTACTTTACCAGCACTGACAGCAAAAATACGTTATCTAATGAAGATAGCAAGTAAATGCGCATGCATGTTTCTGTGCACAAACTGTTTCCACATATTATAAAATTGGGTTTCTATTGGGTATAAATCCTGAGGTATAGGATAAAAAGTGACCTCCTGTAGTATCAACGCCCGGGGCACAGTATATAGCCTGTAGATTGTGCAAAAAAATTGATCTTGGGTATGAGGATATGTTACACAGGAAGCCAAACGTGCAAGAAGTTGAGCTCATGTAATCTCAATGTGAAGAGCACAGGTTATTGACTTCTGAAAAAAAATTAGTCTCATTCCCACAGAGAGGACATTTCAATGACCGATATATAAGTGATCAAGAAAATAATTTGAATTTGGGTGTGATGCTATACACGAGGTGAGCTCCTGTAGATGAGGGGACATCAATGTTTACCAACAAGAAAGGCAGGGGATTAGTCTACTGGTGCGCTAAAATACCAAAAGCTTTCGTAAAAAGCCTCTAAAGGTAATCATTCTTTCATCCTTTCTGGTCATTTTAGCGAAAAAAATGTGAAGGTAGTACCTTCGCCGGGGTTAGGGTATGCCGTCAAAGTCGAAGGGTATGGTGGTCGTCACCGTGGATATTTTTATGGTACATTTTGAAAATATTAGGCACAGCATGGCTCTAAAACTCTATGTTTATGTAAAGCTAATCAATTGCCATCATTTAGAGCTGAAAAACGCATGAAAATCCGATATTCTCTTTACAGCGCAAAATAATTGGATTTTCGCCTATTTTCTGTGAAAAACGCAAATTTTGCCGACTCGCGGACTTGATGACGTCATTGTGACGCCATACTAGGCATGTTGGTACTTTGGAATCAATGGAAAGAGGAGTCTTATAGAGGAAGACCATAGCTATACACTGGTATCAAAATTATAAGCATCGGGTGCTTTATAACGAATTCTCGAGAGGGACGGTAACCCCTCTGGCAAATCGTGTTACAAAAAAGGCTTGGTAAGCACGAGGGTTAAAGGCCTTCTTGTATACCATCTGAAATACGGTGGGAGTTTTAAAAGCACGGGCCTGGGCCGGGAAAAGAACAATAGCCACTGCCAACAAACTATACCTGGCAATGACGTCACCTCTTCATAGCGTCATCGACAATTCATTTCCATCCAGACGTCTGGGTGGGGTATTGACCTTAAGTTTAAAGGCGCAGAAAAAGAAGTAGACTGTCACAGTCTCAATATATATCAATCTTTATTTCAATATCATACATACAAAATACAATGCACAACAATGATATTGAGGACATGATCAAAAGGCCAAACTGACCTGAGGCGATCATGCCCTGAGCCTAAATAAAAGTTCCTTTTTTTTTTTTTTTTTTTTTTCATATCAGGTGCACGATAAACTGTACCAATAATCACAGGTTTTGTATGAGGTAGATGAATTTCAACCCAAAGGGCTTCCACATCATTAATGAGAAGATCATGGTTTTCACAGTAATTTAAATTACTATCATTTAGAGCTGAAAAACGCATGAAAATCCGATATTCTCTTTACAGCGCAAAATAATTGGATTTTCGCCTATTTTCTGTGAAAAACGCAAATTTTGCCGACTCGCGGACTTGATGACGTCATTGTGACGCCATACTAGGCATGTTGGTACTTTGGAATCAATGGAAAGAGGAGTCTTATAGAGGAAGACCATAGCTATACACTGGTATCAAAATTATAAGCATCGGGTGCTTTATAACGAATTCTCGAGAGGGACGGTAACCCCTCTGGCAAATCGTGTTACAAAAAAGGCTTGGTAAGCACGAGGGTTAAAGGCCTTCTTGTATACCATCTGAAATACGGTGGGAGTTTTAAAAGCACGGGCCTGGGCCGGGAAAAGAACAATAGCCACTGCCAACAAACTATACCTGGCAATGACGTCACCTCTTCATAGCGTCATCGACAATTCATTTCCATCCAGACGTCTGGGTGGGGTATTGACCTTAAGTTTAAAGGCGCAGAAAAAGAAGTAGACTGTCACAGTCTCAATATATATCAATCTTTATTTCAATATCATACATACAAAATACAATGCACAACAATGATATTGAGGACATGATCAAAAGGCCAAACTGACCTGAGGCGATCATGCCCTGAGCCTAAATAAAAGTTCCTTTTTTTTTTTTTTTTTTTTTTCATATCAGGTGCACGATAAACTGTACCAATAATCACAGGTTTTGTATGAGGTAGATGAATTTCAACCCAAAGGGCTTCCACATCATTAATGAGAAGATCATGGTTTTCACAGTAATTTAAATTACTATCATTTAGAGCTGAAAAACGCATGAAAATCCGATATTCTCTTTACAGCGCAAAATAATTGGATTTTCGCCTATTTTCTGTGAAAAACGCAAATTTTGCCGACTCGCGGACTTGATGACGTCATTGTGACGCCATACTAGGCATGTTGGTACTTTGGAATCAATGGAAAGAGGAGTCTTATAGAGGAAGACCATAGCTATACACTGGTATCAAAATTATAAGCATCGGGTGCTTTATAACGAATTCTCGAGAGGGACGGTAACCCCTCTGGCAAATCGTGTTACAAAAAAGGCTTGGTAAGCACGAGGGTTAAAGGCCTTCTTGTATACCATCTGAAATACGGTGGGAGTTTTAAAAGCACGGGCCTGGGCCGGGAAAAGAACAATAGCCACTGCCAACAAACTATACCTGGCAATGACGTCACCTCTTCATAGCGTCATCGACAATTCATTTCCATCCAGACGTCTGGGTGGGGTATTGACCTTAAGTTTAAAGGCGCAGAAAAAGAAGTAGACTGTCACAGTCTCAATATATATCAATCTTTATTTCAATATCATACATACAAAATACAATGCACAACAATGATATTGAGGACATGATCAAAAGGCCAAACTGACCTGAGGCGATCATGCCCTGAGCCTAAATAAAAGTTCCATGACAAAATATATAACAAAACATAACACTAAACAAAGACGGGCAAGCACAACGACAAACAAGACATGCCCCGATTAGGATCATTTATACTCTTCCATAAATTTGAATTTCAATTGTTTCTTAAAATGTTTTGTACTTTTAGACTGTTTTATGGTTTTGTCAAGTGAATTCCAAAATGTAGGTCCACAATTTCTTATAGCACAATTAGAAAATACTCTCTTAGTTTTATTGACATGATAATCTTGGACATTTCTTGTTAGGTAGTTGTGTTTCTGAGCATGTCTGGTAAAATAATTTGAGAAAGCATTCGTAAGTTGGTCCGTTTGGTGCCTATACATGAAAACCCCAAGGTTAAGTTTAAATGTGTCATATACATTCAGAACATTAAGTTTCGAAAAAAGAGGTGCTGTATGACTATATAGTGACTGTTATAGTTACCGTTCTGATGGCCCATTTTTGTAATTTTAGTATTTTATCTAAATAGGTTTTACATGTATTACCCCAGATTAGTATACCATAATTTACATAAGGCAATATCAAAGTACAATACAATGAAAATAATATTTGTTCAGGTACAAAATGCTTCAGCTTAGTCAACATACCAGCATTCCAAGGACAGAGTTCTATGACCTGTATTCACCAGTGTAATGAGAAATGGCCATTTTCATGGGTACGATTTGTGATTCCTGGTTTTACGACTTTACAATATATATCACTGAATCCGCGTCCTGAGAGAAAAAAAAAGGAAGTGTTGTTATTTTAATCCAAAGTACCCAAATTTGTAATTGTTGATATTTGGGTAGCTTCGGATGTTATTGTGTAAATATGTGTGTATGTGTGTGGATGTGGGTTTGGGGTGTATCTTAAAGCGTATGCCACCAACCGATTAAAACTAATGACACCCCTCCCCGGCCCCGTTCACACCCGACAGCTCTCTGGTCCCTTTTTATCAAACGCGGAAACGCATGACGTTTCAACGTTAACCCTGCTATCTACTGTAGATAGCACACTTTGAACGCTGTTTTGTAGCTCTGCAATATGATATGACTGTTTTGACGAATCTTCTGTGCGACTGGACATGATTCTCTTTTGACTATCAATCCTAAACTTATTAGAGTATAGCCTAGGCATACATGTTTGTAATGACGCAAATCTATTTATTTAAGCCTTTTTGTATGAGAGAAAGTACACCAAATCTTGATATAATTTTGGCAAAATCTGTCCGTCTATCCATCAGACAGTTTGTCTGTTTGTAGAGCGAAAGTCAACCATTGGGTTATACTGTTCTGCTTCTGTGAAATTGGATGGCATATGATTTTGGTTGGATAAGGGGTCTTCACGGCTTTTACAAAAGATGTCAAGGTCATTAGAGGCCATTTTTGTTTCATCGCTTATTTTGGTTAACCTCCAAGCGTCCGCTTCTACTCTGTAAAAAAAAATTAAGTTTGAATAAGATGGTTATATGAGGTGATTTATCAAAAGAGGTCAATAGACATGGCGGGGTCATTAGGAAAGATCGAGGGCAAAATCACATCATGGTGTGTCACGTGTTGTTTACGACTTCTCAGACCGATACTGAGCATTCGCCATATCAACTTTTACCATTGGATGCGGATAATTTAAGCCAGTTCAATTAAATGTTATTAAAAGAATGGACTTCAAAGAGAAACCGAGTCCACTCTATCAGACATGCCTGCTCAAGTGAAGAATACTGTAGATATTGAAATTGGTCAGTAGGACCGGAAGGAAGGCGCTTCTCGCGTAAGGCAACGGCTTTCGCGAAATGCTTTTTGACGCGTACACGATTAGAATGTTTTACAGGATCGCATTTTAAAAAGGGATTAATTCCTCTCTGAGTCTATTCCAAGTATCACCTTTTTCCATTCATAACATGTCTATCGATGTGTAAAATACGCCTGTATGGAAAAATAATTACGCAAATTAAGTATACAGTTTTAAACGTGTAATCAGGCTAGCCCAGCTCGGCCGGGCGAAGTATGAGTGGCAATTTAATTTGTTGGGAACTAACGGGCCGGATTTTCACGGTTTATCGGCCAAAGAGCACCGTTATGAACGCGATGACAGATAAACGTTTATTAGGCGTGTGTCACTTCAAATCTCTCCCAAAATATTATTCTTGTCTTGGCTATTATAGTCAATATACTTTTTTTTAATTTGGCGTTTAACCGACTTTCTGTTGATTTGCATTTGTGATGAGCGTAAATTTGACGGTAAAACGTGGTTGATAACATGGTTGATACATCACATAGACAAAAAGTACCTACTTAACTGGGTGCGTGGGTGATCAATTCATTCGTATAACCATATGTCGTGTATTATATAAGTTACACGTCTTTTTCTTTAATAACATGAAACTATAGGATTCGTGGTTAAATTCATATTTTGGTTAGAGACGAGGGACAGTTTGGCCATCTGTAATTGTAATTATGTCCTTAATTAATTCAACGGATCATTTACTAGACGAATTTTTTTAATATGAACTATTTCCGATATAAGCACTGAAATCAACGACAAGCTTATTCGCTAAGGCTGCTCAGGCTTCTGGTTCAAAGGAAAAGGACGAAATGTTTTAAAGAACCTATTTTTTAAAGAAACGGTTCATTAAAGAATCACAAATGTCCTTCAATAACCCTCGAATTACTTAAAACACCGGTCTATGATTTTTGCAGAAATATGACAAAATAATTTTTCTCTGATATTAGCCTAAAACCAAAGGTTTTGCCTCTTAAAGGTACTAATGACTTTAAATTGAAAAATGCCACAAAGATTATTATAAAAATCGTAATTTCTTGTATACCATTTTGAGGAAGTCTTAGTTCACTCAGAACAGATCCAAACCTAAGCCATAATTATGAATTTGATTAAATAAATGTAGCTTAAGTAGCTTAAGCCCATTGTCATAAGCTGGAGTGACTTTGATGGCAATTCTTCAAATCAAATAACTAAGGCAACAGAGTTTCTTTGCCAAGCCCAAGAAGCTATTTATATACGTTTACAAAGGTTTGAAACTAAACTGAATGACTTTGTGGACTGGGCAAGAGCAATATCAAAACGTGTTTAGAAGAGTTATTTGTGTAATATTATTAGGCAAAAAACTCTTATCCAAAATACTTTATCTGTTTCAAATTTGTTTAAAAAAATATCATTGATCAATGAAAGATTCATCTGATGAAGTTGATTTTGTGCATTTTCATGCAAAGAACTCGCATCTGAAATCTATTTCAAATCTGTTTAAACATGCTGCTGATCCATACGAGTTTTCTCTCATCCATATCATTTCTTTGCAATATTTTATGCAAACTTAAAAAAACAACTTACAGGCTTTATATTATTATTTTTGAAAAGAAAGAACGTTTTGTTATTACTTTTAACATGCCACAATAAACCACTTTTAGGAAAAATAACATCGACCAATATGAGTAAGGTATATATTCATTTACACAAAATATGGTTTACTGTGTAAACTCGATTGGAATGGGACAAAAATGGGAAGGCGTATACACAACCTTTCATATCTGCTTCATTTTCGAGCAATTTCATTCATTTTTTTCCAGAATATATATAATAGTGTAAAGAAAGAGTATTACGATTATGTTAGAAACGTTTGGGTTGAATGAACATGTCGAATTCAGGGTCAGCAGCATTCCATGTAATTTTTATACACCCATGTATATATAATACTATGCTGAAGAAGTCAATCCAGATTTTCGAAGACCGTTTTGCAGTAGATTTCTGAGGAACTCGTGAATAATTTTCTTATAGCAAAGAGCTTGCTTTGTATAGCAACAATCACACAAAATGTTTTGTACCAAATAGTACATTTTGTAATTATTCCCATCGTCAATTCTAGTCATATTCAGGCCTGGCGACATTGCCGTCATAATTCAACTTTGTCATTAACAATAGTCTCCTTTCAGTCTAGTAGGCCTTTCCTCAATTTTAAATAAATTAATAAATAGGAAACAGACTGGGTCGCGTGGCGTTCGCATTAGCACCCGATTAAGTCAGAGTTACTCCAAATTATTAATGATGGAATCATTAATTCCTTTTATTTAGGTATTGTTGTCGGTAACAAAATACCCATGTTGGGATCGATAAATGAAGCTTTAATGAAAACGCCTCTCTTCGCGCGTTCATGCAGCGCATTTTAAACGCACGTATACCCTGCGCCTTCGAGTTTCACCATGAAGGACAGCACAGGTATCAAAGTTGTGGGGATCAGTATGAGAATTATACTCATGTGCACATATAATCCCCCTTTTTGGTGGAATGTTAGGGTTTCAAGAGGCAAGAGTCAAGCCGATCTAAGGAATGTATCGTTCACGAGCCAAAAGTTCGTGTTTTACTTTGTCCCTCTCAGGATATAATCCGTAAAGGAATTAAAGAGCATTTTGTGATACAAATAAAACCAATAAAACGGCAGGGGGAAGAGAAAAAAAAATAATAAAGTTGTTCGCTTTCCGCGTTCAAGCGGGTTCCGCAATCAAAAAACATATTGCAGCCAGCTCAAGAGCGAGGTTTTTGTGGAGGACAAAAAGAGGGCGAGATTTTGTGAACGCGAGTACATCTATATACGATAACGTGATGTGTCCTGCTTTACGAAGACAGCCGACCTACACGCCTATTAATACTTCGTCATCAACTTTAGTCAAAAGAAAATATCGGATATTTTATTTGAAATCAATATTCATAAGTGCGGATGATACGCATATAATGGAGTTGTTATGAACAAAAATTGAAGGTCATATTTTTAAGAAAAATGAAAGTAGAGTTGTTATGTCGGACCGTGGTGAGGTGCCAAAAAGTGAGGAATTATAATCGTTAGCGTTGGCGCAACATCTGGCCGGTTTATCTCGCCTCCCTACGTGCGGGTCGCGTGCCCGCGTATGAAAGGCGTCTTGAAACAAAAGAAATTGATTATTATTTTATTCCGCCTTTTTAGTTTCGACAGCTTCAGTGTATTGGAAATAGCTTGGTATGAAACAAAATTACAACAGATAACACATGAAATTGATTTGTTTGGAATATTAAAACAACGGATGAAGATGGTACTCAAGAGTTTGAATACAATACACTTTCATAGTAATATTGCAGAGGGTGCACGACTTGGGTTATTTGCTTTGTATAATACTATTTCCAATTTCAGAAAAATACAGAACTAAATTTTACCAATTTAAAACAATAGGCCTATACAAGATTGAACTACTCTGCTGGATCCAAGCCCTGTAAGAAAGCTAGACTACAAAAACAGTGCTTAGAAATTAAACACTTTTCTAAACACTATTTTGCACCACATTTCTAAACATTTTGAAATGTCTGTTTAATATCTAAACATCTAATATATAAACATGTTTAAAATCTAAACATGTTTAGGGATTTGACATTAGGTGCTTATACATTTGATGCCAAGTGTTTAGGAATTAAACATGTCAAATCTCTAAACACTAATTTGCAGTGGAGTTATGTCAATTTGGTGGATTGTGACCAAAAAAGCAGGCATTTCAGTAAGTTTGTTTTACTATTAGAGCGGGAGCACGGACCTGGGGCAAACATCATCGTTCATGCCCCACTACATCTAAGCTTTGACATGCACCTTTGGTAGTTAGCACTGGACCCTCTTTATCAATGCAAGTTAGTGGTTTCAAATTTTGGTGTCATTTTTTCAATAGGGGCCAATTTAAGTTTACACAGGGGTCAACCTTTCAAAATACTCACATCATGTTGAACTTGAAATATATGCCATATTTTCCGTCTAGTCATAAGGATTCCAAAATGTTTAGTTTGTATCATCTATGACCGCTGGTTTTAGAGTTCTTGGGTAAAAATGGTTAAAATTGTAAAAAACAGGTCATTTTCCATTTGTACATGCAGAGGTCAAAATCAGAAGTTACTTCAATTTTGGTAAAAAATGAAACAAATTGCTCATCTAGCTTAATATGTCAAAATATGAAATAGTTTGTAGCATCTGCAATGCATAGTTATCATGTTATGCGGCAAAATAGGTCATGGGGCAACATAATCCAATTGGCATTGACCTTCTTTGGCCTTTATTTCGGTAAGTAAACATTTAACATAACCAAAACTATACTTCTTGGAAGTCCTCTTTCTCGGGCAATAATTTGCAAAATTTAAAATATAATCAAAGTAACTTTCAAATGTTGACCCCTGTACAAATTGAGATTGGCCTTTTTTACCGTTTTAGTCATTTTGCCCAATAACTCCAAAACCAATAGTCGCAAGTGGTACAAACTATACATTTTTGGAATCCTTATGACTAGCCCGAAAATTATGGTAATTGTTTCAACATGTTTGGAGCAGTTTAAAAGTTTGACCCCTGTGTAAGCATAAATTGGCGGCTTCTATTGAAAAAAGTAACACCACAATTTGAGACCACTAACTACCTTGCATTGACATAGAGGGTCCATGCTAACTACCAAATGTGTCAAACCTTAGATGTAGGCGGACATGAATTACGAACTCCTTAAATTAAGGACTGCTCCTGCTCTATATTGGACACATAGTCATGCGCAGAGTGTGCAATAGATCCCAACAAAATATGAGTGCAGACGTTTCATAATCTTAATTACATTTAAAAGCTGGGATGGTTTTATCATGCTACAAACATGACACATTGTTAATATAACTAAGCTCTCCCGTGTAAAGGTCGGGAAAATTCCGAAAATTGTTTTCAAAAACCAAGCCCAGATTATTCGAGCCCCGAGTGCCACAAAACGCGTTAAAACGGGGAAACTCCCATCTTTGTACAGTGCCGCCGAGGAAATTGCTGGCCCTCGGCCATATCTCTAAAAGATAACTTCCAGTTTTCAACCCCAGATAGGTCTTCCTAAGATTGAATCACTATTTTTCCCGAAAAAAACTTATTGTATTTTTTTTTAAAATATTATTTCTGGATTTTTTCTGGTATCGGCAGTATATGTTTGTAAGTCCTTGTGGGTAGAGTATTCGAAAACTGGACGTCATATATTAAATATGGATGTTGATTTCTGAATTTCTGTTTTTCCCGTGCATCTTATTTATGATGGCGCGTGCTCCCTCCTCCCAAGCGGTGGGTCCGGCGATGGGAGGTCCAATCTGTTCAATGAAAACATCCTTTTCATTTTGGGGGGTATTTGACTCGTAATGAATCCCACTAGATGGTGAATTTTTAAGAACGGTTTACACATGTCCCAAAGGACATCTTGAATTGGTCCAATATTCGGGTACTTCTGTTCATCTTGTCTACTATGTGTTCATCTAGTGGACTGTGTGTGTGTGTGTGTGTGTGTGTGTGTGTGTGTGTGTGTGTGTGTGTGTGTGTGTGTGTGTGTGTGCACGGATACTCAATACCTTATGATGACGTCTTTAAGAAGTGAGGATAGTCCCCACAAGCTATTAAAATAGGTCTTAGAAACTGCCCGTCATCCTAATTAACATATAACGGATTATTAATCCGTTAAAGACAGCCTGCCATCAGGCCAGTTTAAACCAACGGTTTTAAAGAACATGTAAATATGCCAAAGTATCCAAATATGTATAGGCTGTTAGGTTTTAGAGACAGCCCGTCACCCTAATTAACATATATAAATCCACGTATATAGTAATGGGGTTTACAGCATCTTAACCAGAAGAATCTCTGAACCAAGTCTCATACAGGGTGTTCACAGATTAGGGTCAAAGGTCAGACAGTGGTCAAAGTAGACACATACCTCAATATTTGTGACAAAAGATGTGTCTATACTGCCAAGACACCCTTTTTATAGTGCTTGATCAAGATTCCAAGTTTTCCAAAAACTTGGATGAATCTCGGTCGCTATTCCAAGTTTTTTCCAACTTCTGATTTGCATAAACTTAATTATAACCACTATTCCAAATTTCTCGATCGACATTCCAGGCTTCTTGATCGAGAAACTTGGACTATATCCTTCAAAAACCTTTACGGGAAGAGCGTTTGATAATCCAATTTTTTTTTCGTCATATTCCATTTTTTTTTGATCGAGAAACTTGGAATTTCGATTGAGAAACTTGGAATTTCGATTGAGAAACTTGGAATTTCGATTGAGAAACTTGGAATTTCGGCGATAAACATGTATATTTCAAGTATATCGATTAATTGTCATATTAGGTCTGTCTATAATCTTTTTGCAGGCAAATTCGCTTTCCGCTGCAAGAAATTCGGAGTTTAGGTAATTCCTGTCCGTAAACTGACGTATATCAATTATAGCACAATGGCCCACGGGACATGAAGTAGTTGCTAATAACACCGAAACGAACCATTAGAAAAAAACTAAAATTTGGAAATAAAGTCTTTCTTTCTACAATATCTGCTGAACCATAAACTAAAAATGTGCTTAAATCGCGAAAGAAACCTTTAAAGACTAAAGACTATAGTGAATTTTATCTAGGCCTACAAAAATCACTGAATAAGTCAGCAGTTTAGCATAAAGTTTTTACGAGACATTCTGAGTATAATGCGTCAAGTACCTCGCTGAAAATTACACCTATAGGCGTCTCTACATTAACGTCTATACGGATTTAAACTGCCGTATTTAAGTCTTGAAAATGGATCGGTTTTATTTGATATGATCAAGTATTTATGTACAAATGTAAAGCTGAAATGGTAATAGTTAGTAAGATCACATAAACCGCGCCAAAAATTCCTCAGGCAAAATTCTGCCAATCCGATTGATGCGAAAAGCTTCGTCCGAAGGGCAACATTACGGTATAAATAATTATGTAGTATCCTTTTGACATTAACAGAAGTCGACAATAGCTTTTGATACAATTCTCGCTGACTGGTATTTTATTTAAAAGTTTTTCGTACAAAGATTTCAGTAAGTTTTCAAGCAAAAATGCTACAGGTGATTTATTAAAGCATAATGTTAAATATGTCCCCATTCAATTACTTTCAACTGTGCCCTTAAACTGTACGATTATTACATTGTCTTGCAACGATTCAAAGATTTTACCGCACGCATCAATATAGATAGAAAAAGTCACTAAAATGGCGCTGTTTTTCAACTACTTTGCCAGTGGATTGAACATATAGCTCCAAGGGGTCTTTTTGTATAAAATGGAGTTCAAACTTAATAATTGTATCCAAGGCGATTAAACCTGCCTATTCTTCCATTTTCCCCTACTTCAGATATTATTTATAATTTTATAGTCTGACTTTCATAGAGCCTTTCGGCAAGAGTGGGTTAAAAGCCTGCAACTTGTATCGATTTGGCGCTTCTATACGCAACAGCCCGTAGGCTAACTAAGCTAACGTTTACACAATGGACAGTCGCTATAAGCCACGTTCAAATATCTGTTATATGAGGTTTATGCGACTGTTCAAATTAATTCAGTAAGTGATATAATGACTTAAATAAACATTGGAGTTAGAGCACGGAAGCTGGCAATCAAATGAATTGAGTGTATTTATGTCATGTCAACACGCGGGTATAACTCAATATCAATGGGTTAACACAGACTGTTGGCTTTTCGTCAATTAAGAGAACAACTAGGAAAAGAACATATTTTGCCTGTCACAATACGACTAAAGATGAACGAATTACTCATTCACGGGTTTTTAATTAACTTTATTCGGTAGTAGTAAAACAGCAAACATAGTGCGGTTAATATCTATATTTAATTCTTTTATTTTCAACTATTTTTAATTTTCTTGTCTGCACGCCCAAACCCAGCATGTGAGAGAAACAGCTCTTGGATGCCGTGTTATATGCTTGGTATAGACAGGTAATCTGGCGAACATGCATACAACAAGGCTCGTCGCTGCCACCGGCATAACAAACAACTTCTATCGATATAATGACCTGAAGAAGAAATGCACGCAGAAAATGTGTAAGGAAGCATATCATAATTATATTAACAAAAGTGTGTGTCCCGATCTTAAGTCAAATCCAAAGCGCTTCTGCAGCCATATCTCAAAGAAGCGATGTGACGGCAATGGTGTCGCCCCCCCCCCCCCCAGACAGGCAGTACTATAAAATCCTCATCAGCAATTTTGCTCCGTCTTCAACCAGGATGAAGATCCATCAAGCTTGCCTGACCTGGGTCCGAATCCATTTCCACCAATGGAACCAACGGCGTAGCCAAGTTGCTGAAGGAAATCATCCCACCTACTGGCCCAGATAACATCCCGATCCGTCTCCTAAAAGAACTGGCCCATCCCAGTCCGTCTCTTAAAAGAACTTGCTCGTAATGCTATCCATCTTGTACCACTTCAAGGTATGTCCTAACCAACTACCAACAAGGTTTTCGTAAGGCCCGCTCATTTGAGTCCCAAACTGTCGATGGCATCGTCCATAACCTAGATAATGGTCTTCAAACTGATCTCATACGGCTCCTGCATAATCTTAAGCACTATGGCATCCACGGCAACTTAGTCACTTGGATCGGCAACTTCCTCCAGGGTAGAGTTCAGTCCTATATCTCCTGTGTGATCTGGCGTGCCTCAAGGTACAGTCGTTGGCACTCTTCTATTCCTGGCCTACATAAATGACCTGCCAGACTGCATCTCAGAGGACTCCCGTCAGATAGCTGTGGCGAAATTCTTAATCCTGCTTCTAACTTAAAAATCTGATCCTATATCCTATTTCCCAAACTAACCCTATAGCGCTAATACTCCTGTCTGCTAAATTGTATACACAGTATATTATATTATACAAAGATAATACAAACCATTTTGATTGGAAGGTTTCTCAACTTAATACAAACCATTTTATTAAAGGGTTTCTCCACTTTATTCCAAGTGTCTCTGAATAATTATATTCCAGTAATTTTGGGGGCATTTTATTGATAGAATCTAATTGAATTCCTGACTCTTATAGCTCTACATTATTAACACTTAACTGCATAAAGGGGTTTGGACTTCCGTTAGTGCATTGGGGGGGGCTCCTAGGGACCCATGCATTATATAACCACTTTCCTAAAGGAATGTGTAGATGAAATCCACCACATGTTAGAAGGATTCAAAGACATCAACAATAAAGAAATAAAAACTGAAAAAATTGTTCAGTAAGAAAACTAGGGGCAAAACATTGATTTTAATTTTGCGTCAAAATGTGCGAAAAAGACACTAATTCGTTTCTGCATTTTCTACGGCACTGATTCACCTACACTTTTGCTGATTGCTTTAATGCGAAGAATGAACTAAATTTATATTTACCATATTAAGCACAAACATAAATGTCTCATGCCATTTTATATTTTTTAGGTTTACTTGTATAATTTTACCATAGGTTCCTACAGTAAACCGCTATATGATGTATATAAATATTATGGCACCAATGGCCTACTATACTTTCCAAGAATTTTTTGATTAATTATTTATTATGTGTATTAATTATTTAATTGTTTATGTCACTAGGTGTATGCATTATGAAATCAGAATCACAGTAACTCTATTAAGATTTTTCATTTTTGTCATGGCACTTCCGTTAGTGCATTGGGGGGGGGGCTCCTAGGGACCCATGCTAATTAACGCAAAAACGACGCGATGGATTTGATTTTTTTTTTTGCACCAATGCAAGCGCAGCTAAAAGTTAGACAAATACAAAAAATATAAACCAAATATATTGCAGCGAAAAACGCCGTCCGAAAAACAAAAAATGGGCCCCTAGGAGCCCCCTCCCTTATGCAGTTAAGTGTTAATCATCGTGTAAATATGTTAAGCGATGACCGACATGAAGTGTAATGAGCGGATTCTAAATAACCCGAAAACAGGGTCGTCGTTCAAAATATTAGACTAAGTTAAACTTTCGTATTTAATCTTGGCTCATTTTTTTTTTTCGAGGTAACTTTCAGTAAAGATATTTTTAAATTGTAATTTTTCATAAAAATCATAGCCGTGTTGAAAATTTTCCATATTGTTTTAACATTATACAAAAGCAAAATTGATTTTAAAACAAATTTCACATATCTATGGAAATTAATATCTATAGGATTGTTTTAGAATAAATATAGTCCCTACACTGTTAAAACGTCACGTAAAATCCTACAAATTATACTTATAGGCCCACCAGATCAATCACCCAATGGTTGGATGGAATACATTTAACCAACTTGTGTGATTATTAACCAACAATGGTTAAATATAGCTTGATTTGGGTATATAAATTGTAACCAACAATGCGGGTGATAGACATATCCAAAGTTGGGTACAAAGTTTACCCGACGTTTCGACAGCGTATTCCTGCTGATATTTGATAACATGCGGTTCTCTCCAAAGCCAAACCTGTGTATTGTATCGGGGTATTGTACCTCAGCAGTCAACTAAAGCTTGTCTTACGCAAGTATGCCAGCACCCTGCAGTCAGTAAAAATATGACCATTTTGACAACAACGTTCAACTTCCAACTTGTTTATTTACACAGCGAAACGACAGGTTGTGAAAGTTCTTGTTTTTAGTAACACTCCTTTGTGGATCTTTCGATGTTGTTTTCGTTCTTAAACTGTTTTCACTTCCTGCTAAACCACGCTCGGACGCTTTTCACACACGATCCCAAAGCCAGTCAACCTTATGCTTAAATGGAATTCAATCCGCTATAAAAGTAATAGCATCATACTCCGAAAGGGGAAATAGTTACTGCTTCACTTGGAGCTGGATTACAGCACTGGTCCTAAAAGTATACTTGCACAGATTTTTGGTAAATCTTCTCAAGTTAAAGGTGCACCGAGAGATTTCACATATCATTGTCTCTGAAAAGTCCCTAAGTTCTGATATTTACATTGATGTGATCTTGTCTTCAAACATATCCAAAATAATTAAGCTAAAATGTTTTCAAAAATTGTGAAATTTCTAATTTAGTATTGCTCTTGTAATTAAAACATGAGCAATTTAAAATTACATTTGTTTTCAGTTTAGGTTACTTTATCTATAGCCAAATACTAAGTAAGAAATGTACATTATAAGAATTTATGGCTGCCATATGATCCAAGATACGGACACCTGGAAATCTCTCTGTTTGCCTTTAACATAGTTCAAAAAGTTGGGTCTTACCGGGAAATCTTTATCAGAGGCTAGAAATCGCGTATATGTCGATTAACACTCAACTTTAATGTTATAAATCAATAGTCTTTTCATGAGACAACCCGGATCAATTAAACTTTTGGGTGTCTCGGTCAAATCCATGTACTAGCAAATACACTACAGTTTGAAAACACTGAGCAAGATAAGTTACTAAAGTAGAGGGCTTTAATAAGTGTAACAAAAGGCTTTAATGTGCCACAAAAGAGTTTTAACGAGCAGCTTTCGGTTTCTATCTACGGTAGATAGCATATTTATTTCACCAACAAGACAAAGGACCTTGTTCTCTCTTGACCCAACTTCCAGTCTTTATAATAAAACCAGTTCACTCCCTAGTAATTATGAGATGATATTTCTTACAAAAAATAACACACACAATACGCCTACAATGGAAAACCCAGACACATGCTACCACAAATGTTCAAGTAATATCAGTTAATAATGCTTATTAAACATACTAAACAATAATTATTCAATTAGTTATGGGAAATAGTCATAAATAGAACACAAATAAATCATTATAGTTTTAGAACATGCTATGAACCGATTTATTCTCTTCACTTTTTACTTTCAGCCACACGTGACGCTCCAATGCCGTCTGACCTTGAACAAAAACACACACCCCTTCGACAACTTTAACAACATCGCGCGGTGTTTAAGGAAAAGAAAAATAGAGTTACATTTATCGACCAAAACAGCATGTAGTCTGCTTCCAAAGCCAGATCAGCCGGGTGTTATCTGACCTTGATTCTATACATAACATAAAGAAAAACATATAACTGGAACAATAATCATCTGGAAGGACAGGTGCTGAGTGCCATGAAGAGTGAAAGTCCGAGCAAAACCAAGCTTAATTTGAGAATATGTCGAACACTGCGGAAATTGCTTTTTCTGGCAACCATACTGCGAAAGTTAACTTTTTGATTTGACTTTTTGTAACTGTAATTTGCACGTGCATGGTCTGCATTAAATCGCCAAATGGATTCCTTGAAGGACGCACTTAAAAATTGATTCGGTGATTTTGCTTCATTCGTTCACATGCTCTGAATTTTACGGGTGCACGAATTTTGAACTTGAGAGAAACGATGTACTTTTCACGCGCCCATGCAAGGTTATATGTATTACTGAATGAATTCCATTGAATCGGAAACAAGGAAGTTGCATCAAAACCGCCTAAACCCTACGGTGAAAGGGCTTACGATTACATTTTAAAGGTGTATTTCGTGATTCCAGCACTTTCTGTTTTATTATTACTTTCGTTTGTTCACTAGATATCCTTGAGAAAAGCTTTTACAAAATGTGAGTTGACCCGACCCTGATGCCCTGTGCCATGAGCAACTGCCCGCCTCCCACGGTCCCATAGGCCACTGTGCTGTAATTTCTATCCGTTTACGGACAGAAAATATAAAATCTCGAATTTCTTACAGATACGACCGAATTTGCACGTAAGATTAGGTACACGTGGATCACCAAGACCCGGGCCAAGACCAACGGTTCAGATGACACAAAAATCTCAACCCCTTTGAGGCAAGTCGGGGGGCGAGGTTGTGGATCACGAAATGTCCATTTAATTCGCCTTATTTGTCTTGAATATGTGAACTTTTCTAAACATCGCAAAAAAGTTTCTCATATAATACCCACAATCGCAATGAAATTCTGTTTTGAAACAATAATCTTTTCCATTTTCAATTGCAATGTATTGAATTGCATTTGGATTCAACGACCTAATTTACAAGTATACGACTTTGTTTTGTCAAGTTGTCCTAATGAATTCAAATTTGTGGATGTCATGAGGCTACGGTAGTCCTGCCCAGCAAACAACAAAATAAGATTCAAATATTTTAAAATGTTTGAGAGAATGTTTGAAACGTTTTCTAAAGATTTTTAACAAACTAATAGGTTAAAACTTTGAAAACACCAAGAAAACATTTTAAAGATATTTCATTTTGACCTTGTTTAAGAAAATGCTTTTCGAACCCGTACAGATCCGAAGGAGAGATTTCAAGACATCCATGCACATATTCTGCCATATACTACGTGAATCAAACAAAATTGTGCAAGGATTGCAGATGACTTTGACCTTGATAAAATCACTGAATCATAAATTTGTTGTTGTTTTATTAAAACAAATCTAATATACTTCCAAGTGTTGAAAAATGAAAGAAATTGACTGAAAAAATAAGCCAGATATGACAAATTTTGTAAGCACACCTCTTTTTCCTCCATTTCAATGGGATTTATACAGCAAGATATTACGTTAATGTATGATATACGGGGTATGGCATTATGAAAGTAATGATGACCCATGCTATCTTGTTTAATTGATCTATGAATAACCATAATCTCCATTGTTGATCTTCAAAAGGAATTGAATGTTCACACAAAATGTCACCCAATATATCCCGATGTGTAAATGAAAAGGGTTTTTAACACTACTACTGTAATCATATAGATACAGGCTATGCCATTAAGGGACTAAACTCTAGCATATCCTAAACAATGGGAAGATCTTTCTTCTTGCCTTCAACAGTAATTGGGTGTTTTTGATTTGTCATATCAGTTGGCACATGGTATAATACATTCATTGATTAGTCTCGCGCGCGTGTAGTTTACAATAAATCAAGAAATTGGTAACATTAAGGCATCATGATATTGTCCATGTACATTCTCACAACACAGTTTAATGTGGTGGTAAATCCCCATCGGAATGGAGAAAAATGGGGTGTGCTTACAAAGACCCGCCATATCTACCGTATTTTTCAGTCGATTTCTTTCATTTTTTACAAACATATGGAAGTATATTAGACGTGTTTTTTTTAAAAAAACAAAAACAAATCTATCATATCGTTGATTGCATAAGGTCAACATTATCCTTAATGCTTGCACAATTTTTTTTTTCACGTTTATTATATATGTGTTATTTCGTATAGATTATGCACTCAATGTTTTCTTGCCTTGGTATTTGGCTACAGAAATATCTAAGGTGAAAACAACGGTGATTTTGATTTGCTTATATTTCAGTGTAAACATAAACTGGATTTCGTATTTGCTCACGAAATTAAAAAGATTCACATTCTTCGGTGTAGCAAACAGCTTTGAATCCTTTCATCATGTCGGATTTTTGATGGAGCGCATCAGTGCAAAAATGAGGCTTTTTCATTTTTTTTTAGGGACACTTGGTATGTGAAATCTTTCTCTCTCCTCTTTTGACCCTTTTAACATTTTTTATAATATTTTAAAACGATATTTAATGGCAAAAGGTTTTCAAATTGGTTTGTTGTTAAAGCCGAGGTGACCCGATCGCCAAACTCGTCCCCCACTGTACTCCATCAAAATGAAGATTTTGGTATCAGAAGAAATTTCTATTTTTCCTCATTACTCCATGAATTTTGGCCATGCAGACAATTTCCTTTTGATTTATGACAAAAACGTCCCTCACAGGGTATAGCACATGTATTAACACCATACTGGCGTATGGTCCATTTATTACTTTTTCTTCTATTATCCAAACGGCTATGCCGTTTTAACTCCCCAAAATTTGTAATCATTGTTTTTGGTGATATGCTTCCATTGAGGATAAAACGTGTGGAAAGTTTGGATCATGATCGGGTCACCCACCTTTAAGATATTCTCCTCCTTGATATGGTAAGACGAAGGAACTGAACAAGAAGAGCGCTGAGAGGGGAGGAAAGGAGGGATTGCAAAGAAAGGAATGAAGAAGATGAAGAGGAAAAGCAAGGAAACAAGTGTTTAGTTCTTGAGGATACCCTTACTCATACGTTAACATTATCAACCAACGGAGAGGGCACTTTCAAGTAAATGATGCCTTTCAGCCACTATTCATGATCAGTGTCTATATACTACCCCAGCAATTAGGCAGAAAAAAATAATGTTTTCTTATATGAAATTTTATGTTTATTGATGACTGGGATTAAAAATGTCCTTCGGATATAAAATATTGATAGCCCAGTAATAAAAACCACTTATGATATATGTGACATTGAACAAGAGAATTTTTGTGAACAGAGAGAACAGTAGCAGTATATCCAATGACCGATGATATCGAATTCTTGTCAAATTGGACAATAGGAATTAAATAAATAGTAAGGGATTCTTTTAATTTCCTCATTAACGAGGGCTTAACAACTAGTTGATATATTTTCACTATTGAATCGTCCATCACCTGCGCCACTCCTCGGTCTCTGTAGCGTGTCGCGAGGGTCACAGTGAAATACCATTAAATAAATTTTGAATTTGCAAAGTCCTTGGAAAAACTAAGGATGTATTCACTTTCATTGAGGTTACAAGTGTGCAAGATTAAAATATTAAACCGTTAATTGGGGATTATGTGCTTGATGGTGGCTTGATAGTTTTTAATAAAAAGATTTATTAACTTAATTAAGATCCACGCGGCATGTTAAAGAGTACAATTTTCAGTATAGATATTCTTTTATATTTTAAACATGCTATTTAATTGAGCGTCAAATTACAGCAATAAATTAACTCAAACGTTACGATTCAAATGGTCATTCTCGATTGACCTTTTGGTGCATTGTGTCGTACGGTTTCACTCAATTTTTCTTTTAAAAGCACAATGAATTTGTGATAAACTAGGTGCGAATCTTGTAGCTAAAGAACCATAACTTTGTCCCCTGACTAACCTCAAAAAGTTGAATTTTTTACAGAGTTCAAACTGTTTGGCCAAGTATTTTGTGTTGTGATCTAATAATGTACTTTCTTATTTCTGTCTATTTACGGGACTGAAACACTGTTTTATACAGATACCATGCGTTGAGCCTTCTGGAGTGTTTTTTTTTTTTTTTTGGTCGTCCGCGTAAAAATGACTATTTTTACATATGCCAACTTTTTTGTAAACGTATAATGAAAAAGACGCACCGCGGTACCAAGAAACCCGTATAGTGCGTCCCAGAATGATTAGTACCCATCGATAGGTTTTATTTTCCACGTAAATAATCAACAACATCAGGTTAATAGGTTTAATACTCAACTTAACCACGCTGCAACCTTTCATAAGAATTTTGAATCATGAAAATCTAACTGATAAAATTGAAAATACGCTCAATTGTTTTGGAGATACACTCTCAATTTTACAACGGATAATGCAATTGTGTACAAATGGGCAAACCATTTGTTGAACTCTACTGATGATATGCAGCCAAAAGAACTTGAAATAAATCTGTGTATAGACTGAAGTCATAATATGTTTTACAAAATGAACCTTGGTGCCATTTGGGTCAAAACTGAAGGTACTTACTTTTCATTTCTTTTTATACAAATACAAATATATATTGTGCATGCGTCGCATGTGCTTGTATTTTCGGGACAACTATGTATTAGTGACACTATAACACATAGTTGTCCCGAAAATACAAACACATGTTATTTGCATTAAAAGCTGCAAATCGTCTTCTAACAATTTACAAGCGTTTTCCCCTAACGCAATTAATACGTAAGACCATTTATGAGATATATAATGTCAAATAAGTACTCTTTGTAAACCGGTCCCTTCAAAGTTCTTTTGGCTACATATCATTAGAGTAAACAAATGGGTCAACCATTTGTACATAACTCCATTGCAAAATTTAGAGTGTACTGTTTTCATCCTTTGGGCTAAGTACGTGTGTGTTATCCTTCGTCTTACCAACACATTTATTTCCTTCGGTTTTTTTTTTTTTTATTACGCACACGATACTTATAGATCTTCTATTGCTACCAAAATCATAAGTATCAGGTGCTTAATTACGAATTATCGAAGAAGGTTAGGGTAAACACACACACATCCATTTTGTCATATGAACTCAGTATCTCTAACTTAATCGAGTGTATTTTCACTTTGATTAGTCCTATTTTCATGATATAATATTCTTATGAAAGGATACGGTATGGTTAAGTTGAGAATTAAACCAACTATAACCTTAATGTCTTTGATTATTATGGTGAAAAAATAAAAGATGACGCATTGGAGATATGCGAGAGAGCGAAGCATCAGAATCAACTGAAATTTTGAAAATATTTTTTCGAGGATATTTGAACCATGTACACAAACAAGATGTCTTAGTCATGATAATTTAATAAGTCATAAATCAGATATCTATTTTACTTTTTCAATCTCGTGCATATTTTAGTTACGATCTAAAATAGTCAAAAAAGAAAGATACATTTGTGGTACTGTTAGGAGTATTCTTCACAAGTTCTGCTCATCATCTTTAAGAAATTTCCTAGATGTCTTGAGGAAATTGACTAAAAATAGCATTAACATGCCTCCAAAGCTGTAAAACAACCGTACCATGCATTCATAGGCGCAATATTTAACCCAACCGATACTATGGGCCTATTTCAATGACATTAGCGCAGGTTATTTGGAAAACCATCTCAAAAGCCACTGATTATAAGACAGGCCTGTTTGGACTCTTTTGGATGCATTTTTATGCTGATTCCGAATATGGTCTTGAAAATACCCAACAAGTGGTTCATATACAATACCCAAGTTTGGGTCAAATTTACCCAAACATGACCATTGAGAATATGTAACAGTTGCTTATCTGAGAGATTTATGATGAATTCTAACCTGGAACATAAAAGCGTGTAGTGTAACACTCTATAACTCGACCCTATAGTGCCCTGCGGGCATAATTTGTCAAGAATATATAATTTTGCCCAAAGTAAGATGTTTCATCCTTTGGACCCTGCAGAACACTCTATACACTGCAAACACAGTGTTGGATTCAAACACTTCTTCTCCTTTACTCTTTAATCCTAGATTTATTTTAGTCTAACGAGACGAATTGTGACAAACCTTTTTGGACTAAAAAAAACAACAAAAAAAATAAAAAATAAATCCATGTAAAAATTATTATTTAAAAATATTGGTTTTTTTTATATTATTTGAAATAAAACTTTAAAATGAGATTATGAATATCTCAATCAGCATGAAAAATACATTAAATGGGTCCAAACAAGCTTAGTCATATAGGTCAGTGGTGTGAGATGGCTCCCAAATGACCTGCAGGGAAGCCATCTCAAAACCAATGACTTATGTGTTTAATCTGTGCCGATCTACCAGTGTGAAAGGGTTAAACATACATAAAACATGTCGAGATGACAACATGTCAATAAAAATACCAGACACATGTCATACATATGGTGCCGTATAAAATGTGCGAAACATACGACTTCTGGTCATCTTTCCCGAGCGTGAGAATCATTGATATCATTTCGGGTCTTATCCCTTTTATTGATGTATAGTACTATTAAATTATACGGTCGTCTACTTTGTTAGCTTTTTAATTAAGGGGACAAAAATCATTTCTGAACGGTCAACATAAACTGGAACGATTCAAAAACATAAAACAGTCTCAATATAAAATTTGGTCATATTATTGACACTGATGACGCGTGGGCACACGTTGTGACTTGTATTACGGGCCGCTTTACCGATTTTACCGATTTTTCGATATTATAAACTGTGACACAAATATCTGTATCTGATTACAAACCCTATGTTTTATGCTCTAGTTTTAATTGGAGTTGTGAGGGTAAACAGCTGCGATGTTCTAGGTAATAATATTGAACAAAGGATTTCGATCAGGGATCCGGTTCATATAAATTATCATACATTATGCCTAATGCTTATACTTCTCGCTCATCAGATAATTGTCTGGCATCAATACTTAAGCAGGTAAATAGGAAGTGTAATTAATATTGAGAAAAGAACTATGTGGACAATTAGAATAGGTTAACAATGGAAACTAGACTATCCAGAATGTTCGACTTCGGTTCATAAGACGTTCCATCTAGACCTGTTAATACGACATTTGGCCTTAAGAAGTCCGATGATCGAAACCACACGATCTGTTAGTGATACCTGATATAATAAGGTAATTGCTCGTGTTTGTTTTTTCTTGGTTTGATTTAATAACAACTTATCGATGTGGTTCACCAAATGATAAAACAAAATAAAATGAGCTAATTCAAGATAAATAATGACATTTTAAGAAAAGTATATGTTTGGTTTGATGAAAAATACTTTCTAACTTTTAAAGTCCATGTTTGAGTAAATAGTTGGTATGATAGTCTTTCATTCCCTTCGGTTATACCACTACTTTTCAATTTCCATCTCTCACTGTAACCTTTTTCGCAACTGTTGCCTTTCGCTCGCGTTCGTCACATCATTTACGTGCAATTCTTCAATGTATTACTAAGAAACAAACAAACCCAAGGGGTCAAATTTACATATTAATGAATTATTTGGAAAACAAACCACGAAAGAATCTATACATATGCCCTTTGCACTGACAAAACTTTTTTCTTCGCATTTTCTCTTTCTTGAGACGCTATTTGGCCGCGCCTCACTCCAACTGTCCGCTTCAATACTGCGGTTTCTCCTAACTAAAATGATTACGCACTGATGATCTTTTTTCTGATTTACTGTAGAGCAAAGGTGGCCATTATCACAAATTAATGCGAAAAATGGTGTTGGTTCTGCCCTACTGATAAAAGTATTTTAGCATTATTTACACTCTGTCTGTTGTGATTAGTGGTAATATTAATAACGCTGATGAGGTTTTCAAATTAAAAGTTAGTGTTGTAGAGCTTGTCTCCTAAGACGAGTTGTTAATTTTAAGAGGTCGTGAAGTCAGCATTGGTTACAACAGGGCTCAATCCTCCTAAAGAAAACAACGCGATACGTCGCCCACCCACTTGATGCACCGCCGTTGTTCCCATCTTTATGAAGGTTTTAATGGGGCATGTATGGTGGGGACTCCTTCTCCCTTCGTACGAGTAGTTGGCAGTGGTTGGAGCATTTTTTTTAACAAAATCTAACAACCTAACTTTTTTCGTTGTACAACAAAACATCTGATCATGAGAATTATTGTGAATAGCCCACAAAGAGGAGGCACGCTTTTCAAAATGTCAATTCCACTTCATGTTGTAACTGAAACGATAGCGTCACTTCAAGAGAGTGGATGGAAGGAACAAAGGCAAAAACGCGCCATTCAAGTTGCTACGCCCTGTCGACCAAAGAATGATATGCGAGCCAAATTTAACCAGGGGACACCTCACAAAAGTTTTAAGAACTGGCATTTTATACCAATTTCGAATAACACCAACAACATGAATTAAAGCGCATCCCCAAGATAGTCGTTATCTAATAAGAACTAGTAACTGCAAAGATGGTGTCTTGTGACAGTGAGAGCACCAAGCAAGGAGGGGGAGGCCGCCTTGCCCACTCCTCATGCACCTTTTCCCAGTTCAACAAACAAAACCATAAATTGCCCTATTTTATGATTTTCTTATACGGATATACAGGGATATTTCAATTGCCACTTATTAAAGAACATGTGGTTGTTAAACTACACTTTGGAAGAAGGCCGTAACGCGGTAACGGTGGCTTCAAAAAGGCAAAAAAAAAAACGATTTTGAGAGTGGAGCGATGCGAGAGCTAAAACATTTAGGTTTTTATGCTCTTTTCGTCGAAAAGTTAAAAATTTCGTAAAAAATCCACTTTGCCAAATTCTCCCCCCCACCCTTTTGGGAAGGAACAAATTTAGGGGAAAAGGTCCCCTTTAAAAAATCGCCCTCCCAAAAAAAATCCCCCCCCTGGTTACGGGCCTGTTTGGAAGCAAATTGTTCTTGTAATTAGTCCAAGGAGGTGGAAGAGAGGTGAAAAGATTCAAAGTGACATCTCGTCGATATACTTAAGGGGTTGTAATGGATTACCCATCTTGATCGCCCATTTCAAGAAAACTAATAGTAGCATTGATGTATAATTCAAGAATTAGACAGATTTCACAGCAGCATTACTGGAATTTCGATCCCGGGACGCATTAACGGGAAAGAAACCCTTGGTTCTTGGTTCGTTGTTCCTTAAAAATTCCAAAGGCGATATTAAATGGATATTTGATTCCAATGTTTGCCTGGCATGGTTTGGGGAGTTTGTTTTCCATGACTTTGAGTTATCGGAAAGAAAGATATGGCATGAACGTCAGTATTTCCAGCAGCAATCACAACAAAATAGGTTTTAATGTCCCCGACTAGACCTATCAGATAAAGGGGAAGTCGGTAGTTATAATAGTTATCATTTTTAAAAACAAGTAGGCGATGTGCTTTCTCTTTTATCTTTAGGTAATCCCCAAGCAAATGGTTAAGCAGCTCTGTGACATGGTATACATTTCCCTATAACCGGGAGATGGACCAAAAAATTTGTAACACATCTCAAGTACAAAGGTTGGAGTGATTAAATATGTTGCCAGGTGATAGGAACCCCTGAAACACGATTCTTAAGTGCTGCAAAATGGGCCTTAAAGAGAGGGGGCCCAGACAAAGTTTATTACAAGGGGGTCAAATCTTTAAATTGATCCAATCATGTTGGATGACAAGCACAACCATGTTATGTGTGGTATAACCATAAGGATTCAGAAAAGGTATAGTTTGTAATATGTACAGTCTAAAGTTTCAGAGTATAGGCTAAAAAAGCAAAATCAATAATAAGGGTCAATTTCAGTTATACAGGGGGTCCAAAATTTTAAAATTTGCCTCCGATTTGGAAAAAAATAGTGCAAATATTGTGGAGTTCATAGGATTAAAATAAGGAATAGTTTTAACTTTTCTTAAAATGCGTAGTTTCCGATGTAGGGGGCACAGAAGGTCAACGTCATTGCATTTCAATGGGGCTTGATATTGTTTCCCCCTATTTCTTAAGCAAGCATTGAGGACACTCAAAACTAGTCCTCATTATTTCTATGAGCTCCACCAATAATGCCCCATTTTTATCCAAATCGGAGCAACTGAAAATTTGGACCCCTGTACAAACTGAATTGACCATTTTATTATTTTTTTTTGCGTTTTTAGCCTTAACCTGAAAACTTTAGGCTGTATTACCAAACGATACCTTTTCTGAATCCTCTGGTTAGACACATAACATGGTAGAAATTTTCAACATGATTGGATCATTTAAAAATTGAACCTGTACAATCTTTGTCTTGGCCCCCTCTTAAGGCACCACTTGCCAGCACTAAGAATCGCGTTTCAGGGGGTTCCTGTTAGGATGTCCACATATTTAATCATCAAACCTTTTGTACTTGGGATGTGTTACAAATGATCTGCTAGCTCCTAGGGTACTACTGTTTTAGTAACAAAGCGGGCTGCCTGTCGTTGCAAATTTCTCAATAGATGAAATATTTTTGTAGAAGTGGGCATTCCAGGTGTGGGCGAACCAAAGTAGGTAAAGCGTTCTTTTGGTGAACAGTGATGGAAGTTCCCGTCTTAAGAAATTAAGGGTTTGCAGTTAGCCCGAAGTGTCCTGACTTATTATCCAACGCAGATTTTAAATATTGATACTAAATAATGTTCTCTTTCAGGATAACACCAAGGATGTTATAAGATGTAGTATGGGTACTCTTCTTCTTGATAGTCGCATGACATGGTTTTGCATTTAGGTGGATGAAATTACATGTTCCTTGAATTGGACCAGAGGACTGAAGTGCTGTTCATCTTCAACATTAAACCTCCAAGCGTCAGGCAGTTTCTCTACCAGTGAGTCTAAGCCATCGGAATAGCGAAATTTAGAATGCATTTGGTGAACTTTGGTGCATGCGAAATCATCAAACAAGATATTACAAAGTAGGTGTAAAAACAAAAAGTCGTTACAGGAGAGGTTTCCCCGAGATTTTTTAACCTTTGTACTCCAATGCCCTACAAAAACAAAATCTTTGAAATCAGTTTCTCGTGAAGAAGATTGGCTTTGGAAGTTACACTAACTTGCCTCAATGTTCACAATCTTCAAAAAAAAGTGAAAGGTTGTTATACAGAGAGCACTGTTAAACTCTCGCTGTAAAAAACACAGGTGGAAAGTAATCATAGTCCAGCAGGTTTCATAGTCCGAGATCCACAGGACGACAACGGAAAATTAAAGCGTGCATATAATGTGCGTGAAGAGTCAACTGAATCGATTGGCCCTATTGTTCACCGTTGTTCCCGTACTGTGAGCACGGAGGACTATATCTCCTGCCACAACCGGGCATGCAGAATTGCTGGCAGCCCAGACAATTTCCGTTGTTTTCACAAACATAATCCAACGAATAGTAGGGGAGCCCTGGTGACATATTTGAGGGAAAACCCTACTCAGATACACTAAAAGGTGAGAAGTGTTTTCGGACATTCGAGGGTGCTGATTCGAATATGCACCATGCAAAATTGTCAAGTTGTGGAAAGTGGATTTTTAAAGGGGAATTACAGATGTTTCCCTTTATTTTTTTAACATAGCTTTATGAACCATGTGCAAGATCCAATATTTGACTAAAGGTTTCATAAGTGTTTTATGTAATTTGAGGTGTTGCTTTCAAAACGACACCTTACAGAAGTGGAAAAGTGGATTTTTAAAGGGGAATTACCCGATTTCCCTTATTTTTAAAAAATATATAGGCTTAGCAAACAATGCGCAATATCTACTAATTTGATGAAGTGGTTTAAGAAGTGTTTTATATCAATTTGAGGGTATTGATTTCAAATCTATAGATACGATAAAAAATCACCACATTGGTGGAAAGTGATTTTAAAGGGGAATACCCCGATTGTCCTTATTTTTTTTTAAATAGCATTGTCAAACAATGCCCAAGATACACTAATATGACTAAAAGGTTCGGAAGTGTTTTAGATGGAATTTTGGGTGCTGATTTTGAATATACAGCATACAAAAAATCACCCCACGTGGGTGGAGAGTTGATTTCCACCGATGTCTTAAGCAGCTCCTGAAAACATATTTCCTAATGCTTAAATTTGTTTAGTTTTCTCAATGCTGATGTCATTGTTTTATATTTTAAACATTCAAAATCAACCTCTATCGTATTTATGAGTCAGAGGCAATGTAAAAAATTTTGAAGGCCATAACATTAAAGACATTTTTACAGTTCCTACCTTTTCTCGGTGGTGGGTGGTGGGTCAATTCCACTATGGTTAACGCAGAATGTGGATCCGGATCCACCCCTTTTTCTAACTGTTTTGTGCACAATTACCCTTTTTGTGCTGCTGTCCTATCTTTTACCCAATAACCCCTTTTTAAAATCTTCAGATACTCAATACCCCACATTTTCGTCTTTCCTGCTACCCCTTTTTTCACAAGTTTCCATAAAAGTATCCACTTTTTAAAACAATTTTAACATCCAAAATTCAAAATTGCATACGCTACGCGGCCACCATTTGAACAAATTTTATAATTGCTTGGCCAACAAATTTATAATTTCAGGCAATTTGATCTGTAACAGAACGGCACTTCCTATTTGAACTTAAGGTTGTTACTTCAGCAGCGCCCTTCTTAAAGTCTCAACTGGATGCAACCCATTCTTATTCAGCTTGTGCACTGAATGACCCCTTATTTTACGGTACGATATTTTTACCTGAAAGGCCCCTACCTTTCACCCGATGACCGAGCAACATACCCGTGCTCACTTTAGATATTTTTTAGACTGGAAGATCATGACCTTTGAAAGTTTTCATAGGCCTCAAGACTCTTTGTTTATCACGGTTAAAAGAAGTCATGTAACCAAAATGCTGCAATGTACAACGGTTTGAAATGTTGCCACCATCCATGTGTAAAGGATTAAGGTGCAAAAATTCACCCAAGTGGTGGCTTTACTTTACAAGCTCTTAAATCAGGATCAGGTAGTTACCCACCCCTTTTCATCAATTAAACGTAGAGGTTTTCCAACATGTTAAAATAAAAAAAAATCAAACCAATTTAATACTGGCCTTTAATGTAACGTTTGAAATTTTCTTTAAGATTTGCCTACTTGTATCCTATTAAAAAAACTATGTTCTCATAAAATCGGGTAGTGTCCCTTTAAAACAAGACTTTCACCAATTCCACCCACTTATCAATTTTTGCATGCAGCAGAATTGAACTCAACACCCTCGAATTGACCTAAAACACCTCTCAGATCTTTTGAGTGTATCTTTGAGTAGGTTCAACCCATTATTTGAGCCTTTTAGGCTTGATGGATCCCCTAGTAGAAAAAAGAAGGTTTTCAGTATTGTGCGATCTTGTTTTACATCCCCCTTTCATTTAATCATGATGTAGGTAAATGTTATACATGTAGCCTACCTACTGCATAAAAACCAGCAAAATGTTGTTTAAAATCTGTAAACAAACATACACTTCTAACAGTAAGGGCACATTAAAAAAATAAAGAGGAACAACAACCTTGTCCGTAGAGTAAAATCTTAGTCAAAGTTAACCAGACCTTACAAAAATATCCAGCTCGGCTTAGCATATGGTTTTCTCAACTTTGTCAAAGGTTTACTCAATAGGCTGAGTTTGTTTTTGGCAGGAACGAAAACAACGCGTCCAATTCTAAACGCAACACTCACGAAGTTGGCGAATACTTAAGTTAATGTTTATTTTCCTTTGCTAAATCTCGAACAAATAATTGCAGATTTAGAACTTTTTCATAACATTTGAGAAAACTGAGGGGAAAACATTTTCACAAAGTTGTCGAATACTTAAAGTTAATTATTTCCTTTGCTAAATCTTGAACAAATAAATTGCACAATATTTAGGACTTTTTCAAAACTTTTGAGAAAACTGAGGAAAAAACACGTAAAAGGGGTTTACCGCATACTACGAAGCCATAAAAAGCACACTCTACGTTTGTATCCTGCCATTCACAACGGATACACGGAGTTTACATAGCGTAGCTATCTTCAGTAGATAGCAATAACGCGAAACTGAAGTGATGATAAGAGCGCATAATGCAACTGTTTTCAATTTACTTTAACAGGACAAAGACAGTTATGAAATCATCTACCCGACTCAAATCAAGTATATTTCAAGTATCATCTGAAAATATATACATGTATCACATTTCACTTGGGTCTCATTTGACCGTTAAAGTCAACATGCTATTAGAGAGCACAATAGCTGTAACCTAAGCTGAACAAATAAAGTTCCGTAATTCAACCAGATTACCCACAAATCTCTGCGCTGGCAACTTTTTTTTGTATGGTGGCCAATGGAGACAAAGTCAAAGTGTTTCTAGATCTCAAAAAATGAAGAAACGAAGTAATTACTACACAAGTTGAATAGAATTATACCTGTTAAAAGAAACACTTAAGACTGATAAGGAACAATGAATACCCTATTTACCTATTTTTAATTATATTGAATCATTATTCGTTGAAGAATCTTTTATTTAATTATTACACGATAGCTTTAGTAATGAATCGTGCAATCAAAGTAAGATAAATAAAGTCCTGCTGAGTTTTAAATTAGGCTGTATTTTTGTCAAAATATATTATGGAATACCCAAGATTTGCTATGAGAATTTGTTTGCTCAACTCAATGTCGCGTAAATGGTAGACTGATTAAAATCCATTCATCTCGTTGTTATCCTGGCTTTTATCAAGTGACATTTGTCGCTTTACACCACACAATACTCTGTGGTTAGCCTCTTTTTCAAACAAGCTCTTTTCTCCCAATTTTCCGGTCATTTCGCTTTGCTATCCTTTATATAATATGCCCAGGTCTAATTTACAAGTCTTTAAAGTTTCAGGCGCATGGCATATTAAATCGTACAAAGCTCTTGGAGCGGTGTATTAATTCGTAACACCTCGCTTTATTGGCTTATGAGGTTAAGAGCGGTATTGGTTACCCTAGAAAAAAACACCACCGGTGGGTTCGAGCTGCCCTCGCGTGTCAACGTTGTGCACTTCATTTACAGACGACTTCCTGGGTGTATTAGCTCGTTCGTAAAACTCTGAAGGTCGGTTGGATTTTAGTGCACATACTGCTATTTTATCATATGGAGAAACAACGGAGTCTCAACGTTCCCAATAATTGTGTCGATAGCATAATGGTTATTTGTCGAAGACGCTCGCTCTGCCAGGCAAGCATATTTTCTTAAGTGTTCTTAATAGAGAGGGCTTGAGGAAGCCTTAGATGTATTTGGGTTTATTCTGTGTGTTATTGTTATTAAGGTGCCTTTCGTGATTCTAGCACGGTCTGTTTTATTTATGGTTCACTATGTCCTTGATAAAAACGCTGTCCAAAAACTTCAGTTATTCGACCTTGGTGTTTGGTGTTAAGACCAGGAGCATAATGTTTGAATTGTGTCAGTCTCATATATGCCACGATGCTTCTGTTCCGTTTGCGACGAAATTACCACACTAAATATCGAATAGCACACTTCAATAGTAAGACGGGTCAGATGGATACAAAATTCTCAAATTGTATTCTTAGGTAAGTCGGGCCGCAGCTGTGGATCCCTGAATTGCACTTGTAATGCTCGCTTCTTATTCATCATTATTATTTGCAATATGCTTGCAGAAGTATGGGCAGTGTTTGTATTTCAATCGTTTGGCATGGGTGGGAGGTTTGCGGCGCGGCGTGTATAGAGTGGAGTGTAGCCATGAAATAGAACAATCTTTTGAGTGAGCCTCAGTACAGATTCATCACTACACAGAACAAGTGCTATACAGACCATCTAAAAGTTCCCCTTCGCTTGTGCGTTAACTACAGTTGTTACGCGTGCGTCTTTATTAGTTTACAAAAAAATGGCAGTATTAATTCTGCGGGGGCGGATCTGTGTAATCTGTGGATACTGTATTTCACTGTAAAACATACCGTACAAGTTAGTGTAAAAATACTGAAAGGGCTTAGAAAATGACGAGTGTTTGGTTGTAATCTTCGGAAATGCAGCCATATACATTAATTTTTCTCCCAATTTTTTCCAGGCCTGTTAAGGCTAAATTTAAAGTGTGCTCTTTTTCAATTTTAAAGGTCAACATTATTATAATATCTATTATTAATTTTTCGAATTAAACACTCAGAAATACGAACATTCTTACAGGAAAATACTGTAAAATTTACAGGAAAATCTGTAAGCACTTCTTCACAATTCTGCCAATAAAATCCTGAAAGTACAAACGTTGCAAGATCCCCCTGCGGAGAGCACAACTGGCAAAGAGCAAATATGGAATGATAATAAGTGGTCATTAATTTTGCACTTACTGTTGATATGCGACAGTGCTGGGTATTACTCTAATCCATGCATCCACTACATACCATTCAATAAATTGGATCTATTGAGGCCCAAATTTATTGGTCTAGCCATGACGCTTGCCAAAATATTGGCTCGACTGCGTCTTGCCCAATATTGTAAAACTCATAGCGAGACCAATAAACTTTGAGCAAAATCATCCGATTTTTATTATTCTCCTGTTGTCGGTACGACATTTTCAACATGTGGACTCCTCAAAACATAACATTTATAGTTTGATGTATATATTTACCACGCTGTAAAATTTACAATATAGTGGGCACCCGTAAAAATTGATTTCACATTTTGTGGATAGCCGATCAAGTTAGTGCATTCGTCGGGCGATACACACATCCACTATCTCTGTATGTAATAACTCACAAATATCTGCGCGGGAGCAGTTGTTTAGTGTTTTAATTGAATTCTTTTTACAGATAACTGTAATATTTAGCGGTAATTTGATGCAGACGTTACGGTAATTCCGACTTTCGTGTAAAACTGTTCATCAAAATTTACATTTGGGTATTTTAATGAATATACTGGTGTATTAACTTTGCGGCACTATAGCTAAGTTCTTGATATTTGGTTTTAGGCCTACCCAATACTGTAAACAAATCAAATACAACCATGCGTTCCTTGACCTATGAACGTCTTTTCTCATTTCTCCATGCACGGTTCCCTGATCAAGCAGGTTGCCGCCTCATCAAGTAAACATTCAAGGCCTATTAGCTTGGTTTGATCTTATCTATTACTATAATAATTGGTCATTCTCATACGCTGCGATTTATAAGTGATTCATTTCAATTACTATCTTCGATGTCTCATACCTAACAAGGCTGGGGGCCAGTAACCGCATGAATGCCTATTTGTGCAACTACCAACTTTTATCATTTCTTTCATCGAGAAATCCACTAATTTTTCAGTAAACTTAAAAATATGGATAATTATTGTAGGTGTCATGTGTCGTGACTGTAATATATTCAGTAGTCATTCAGCATACTATTAAATGTTATATTCATAGATTTGATAAAAACGACTCGTTCATAAGCCATTGTCAGACTGAACATGGGGATTAAAAATAAATGAACGTTATTGTTTTTTTAGTAGTCGTCACAAAATTTTAATTCATTTCACTCACTACTCTCCTTCATTGCAAAACCCTATTTCTTGTGCTAGTTGTGTGCTATTGTTCATTGGAGGGCTTTAAAATTAAAGTTAACTTTCTTCATAAGATAGCATGCATTTGACGAACTACTTGACGACAAAGTTTTGGTTTACGCTGAAGAGACGCAATTGAATTCTAATGGACAAAATGCTAGATACGTGTACAGTTTTAGAGGTGTCCAGTTGGTTACACTTTTCAAAAATATTGTTGTTTTTATTGTTGTTTTGAGTTGTGACTCAAAATGTGCTGTCCAGAGGGTTGTTTTTTTTCAGATTTCTCAAGAGTAGTGGATCGATTTCAATATATCTAATAACGGTGTCCTAATATGGAATGTTCTCCTTTTATGGTGAAATTTGAGGAATTAATTTCCACATGCAAAACGAGATAATAGCACATCTTTACCGCATAACATGGTTTGTAAGACAAACAGTGAAATCCTATTAGCAAATATACTTTTGTGCGCATTTAGAAAATCCCGTGGTCATTTTGTATAAACATGTTACCAATACTATTAAATCCACACGGTAAAAAATGTTCCTAATTTATACCATGATTTATAAAGACCTTTTAACTTACGGTAAACCCGTTATTATAATCTTCATGCTTAATTACTTATAAAATCTACCATAAAATACTTTTGGAGCGAAAACAGTGTAAATAAACAGTGGTTAGAATAATACATACATATTTTGAAAAAGATGTAGTATTTACGCTGACCGTTATTATAATTTTATTACGTTCTTTTGTAACTTACTTGGTTTTGCATGTAAGAATAAACTATAAAGTGCTAACCTTTAAATTGGTGTTAATAACATCGTAAGTAAGTCCATTAAAAAAATCAAATTTATTTCCATTTATTTTTAAAAATAGTTTTTAAAAAATCCTTTCGACTTTATTCCGCGTTTTGTCTTCTAATTATGAGTTAATTAGAAAAAGTAAGTCCCCTATATATTAATTTCACTCTGATAATCTGTAAATTCTTTGTGTAGGGAATAAGGTGGTAATCATAAGGCTCGTTCCAACTTGCAGGTACATCTTTATTACACCTGCTCCTAGATGATTAGGTAATTGTGACATTAGAATGATGTCCACTAAAATAAAACAAAGTCTTTTACTGCCTTCTTCACTTATCCCTTCGTTTGACTTTTTTTCTCAAATGGGTTTTGCCTGAAATTAACTTTTTTCACCATGGGTGACTTAAATACACGTTGTATGATGTCAGAGCTACAACGTGAACATTTGGTGCATAAGATTGTTTTAATTCTTAAGGTTTTAAACAAGTCAAAAACCAACATAAAGTTGAACTGGGATTTCGCGCGGCCGTATTTTACGTTCCCTGCAAGTGGGGTTTGTATTTTTTACGCTCCATTATTTTTATCGTTCTGCACGCTTTGAGTCCGCTCTTCTGCCAGTCAAAACCCTGGTTTTCCTTACATTTATTTTTACCAGTGCACTAAAAGCTCATTCGTTTCTTCAAGCAAGCTGAATTTTGACATGAATGAAACATCCCTTGGTGAAATAATAAAACTATTCCAACCATTGTTCATCAATGAGTGCAAAACATATGCAGGATGCACAAGCTTCGGCAATGACTGCAGATTTGCCCCAATAAATCGTTTCATCGGGTCTTTCGTTTAAATCTCATCTTAGATTTATGGAAGATCACATGAGCCCTTCAGAGTTGGTAAGCAACTAATGGACATTCTATTGATATTTTTTAATTTCGAAATTGCCTGCATTTATTTAACACCTCCAAACTCTATAATTCCTATTTGAAAAACAATGTGTCATGTAACAAGGCTGTTTATATCTCACGCTTTTTGCTTGGACAAACTAATTCCTCAATTTACACCAACAAAATAAAATATGCACAGGTTTGACAATCCCATCAAATCGAAATCGACTTTTGTTTCCCGTCAGAATTTGGAAGAGGTATAGCAATTTTTTATCTGTTTGGGGGTGTTATATTCAGAATTTGGCATCAATCAATAGTTCCTTTTCAAACCTGCAAGAACTTATTTTATACCAATCAGACATAGAAGAGAAAAGGAAGCTATATACAATTACCATTCTTGAAAACGAACATTTAAAAAGACACATTCCAACACTTCAGTAAGGTCTGCATAATTTATAGCAGTTGTGGCTTTTGATATCTCAAAAGTTTTGTACACGTTATGTTGTCGAGTATTGCTTTAAGAAATCTAATTCTGTTGTTAACCTTAAAGGTTGAACTAGTGTCCAAATTAACAGATTGAGTTTAAAAAAAAAACATACTCTCTAAGGCCTTGTATTTTTTAAAGTTCAACCGTATCATAGTTTCAAAAGGATATATAGTTTAGGGAACCAGGCAATAATACGGCAATTATTAATCACTGAAATTGGTTGTCTTTGCTACATTACCCTCTGATTGCACAGGTGATGACAACCTCTTTAAACTAATGAAAAGACAAAACCCGCCCTTTACGGCTATGTATAAAATCACCCACGGCCCTTCAATCAAAGTCAGCATTTCGTCTGGCATTGTCAAGAACGATCGTCTAGCAAAACTCATTACGACAAACCAACAATTCTGTCCAACCAATAATGTGTAACTTTAATTATTTCGTGTGCAAAAGAAACCACGTTTTTGATGTTATCTGAAATGAGCTTGTCCATTTGTCTCAATTTATTTTGTGTGGCCATAGATATTATCGACAAATAATGACAAACAAAATGCGAGTCGTTATTCACCTATTATACCAATGAGTTAAATAACAGTGCACGCGTTAACTGTCGTAGTGTAGGAAGGGTATCCGTTTACACAAACTTGATCTTTTCTCCTTTTCACAGACGGGCGCCTTCAAGTACAAAAGCTTATGATTAATTGTAGCAATTGTAGAAAATCAAGGGTAAAATTACTCCACATTAAGTTTAGACTTACAGCGTGTTATTCTTTCCCTTTTCCTAATTATAACTAAACACCACTCACTACGGGCGGCTCTTAAAAGCGACCTTTTTAAACTTTACATGGTTTCGCGATATGGTCAATATTCGATTTTCTTTAAATCACGCTGCACCCTGGTGTGGGAATTGGCAGGCATTTATCCAGATAAAAGTTCCATTTTAGTAGTTATCCAAGCTGGCCGTGTTTTGCAAATTGATTCAACACTTACCACACGACCTTTAACCCCAGGAGTAACATAGATTTATTTGGTTGGATAGTACCTTATATGTCGACCAAGTTCAGTGACGGTGTAAACCGGGGGCCCACTTTTTATCCGCGTTCCAGATAAAACATGAGAAATACGACGACTTGCGTTCCGACCTCAGTGTGAGAAATAGAACGGATAGCGGCAAAATGTCACTAGCCCTACCACTAAAACCAAACCCATAGCAACTATGCCCGACTAAAAAAATGGGGTCAAAATTATGACCACAAAAAGCGTCATTTCACCGTTTTATGACCACACAAGTGGTCAAAATTTTAACCCCGTTTTTAGTCGTGCATAGTTGACTCAAAACGGGTCAAAATGACCCCGTTGTTGAAAATTTTTTTAAGGGTGTATACGCGGTTGTCGACTGGGCGTTCTTTGATGCATGTTTCGCTGAAAGGTTACCATTTTTGTCCGCTTTTGATGTTTTTACACTTTCACTAATATTTTTCTAAGCATATACCAAGAGAATATTTAAATCAAAACGGACGGACGACGGTCAAGACAAGATCATAGAGGTCACATGTGCCCACCTCTGGTTAAAACAAGCGTCTCTAATTCCTTAAATTCAATTAATTTCCAAAGTTCTAGATGTTAAAATAATTCAGTGGCCATATTCAGCTATTTTTAATTTCTAAATTTTCTAAGTCTAGTATAGAGAGTGATGCAATCTGCGTCAGTATCACTGAAAGACGCGGTCTACACATTGGCACTCGACGACCCTTTTAAGGAGGCATAAACAGGGGCGTAAGGGGTCACTTGCAAGTTGGAAATTTCCCGATTTGAGGCAGATTTAACCTAAATTTACCCGAGGTTTTTGATCAGATTTTACCGGAATTGGAGGTAGTTTTGAGGCAATTTTCCTGGTTGGAGGGTGAAAAATTCATGGTGAGTGAGCAAAAGAAAGCGATTTAGCTTTTTCCAAGCTTTATTCTTCCCGGTCCAACGCTTTCTGGGGGGCAACGCCACCCCTCCCCCCCTGCCCCCTCTGCCCCCGCCTGTTATATAATACTCTGACAATAAACCACCTGTTTGATATCATGAAAAGGTGTAGCGTTCATTGAGACCGGGCCCCTCTATTGTCATCCTGGAATATGTGAAGATGTCCTTAACAATGGCACCTTACCACTCACATTCTAACAACTGGCAATAGAACATATTTTTGACACTTCTGACCAGGTGCAGAGTTACATCTATACATGTATACAGAGGTCGCCATTCTGTTATGCTGCAATTTGTGTAAAGTGTCCTATTACGTCCTATTACATGCCATTTAAAATACTAATAAATAGTGCCTCAACACCATTCTTTTGAATAAGGTCTAGATAGCAAGAGCAATTTATTTATAACTGCAACTCAAAATACCACAAACTCTAACCATTAATGCCGGTATTGTTAACTTGTTTTAATACTTGTACGATTTCCTCTGTAGTTGAAAAAAGGAGTTCAAGCAGAGAAGATGTTATGGGATATCTTTGGGCAACTCCGATCCGGAGCAATCCAGAATGCGATCCTGCCTCTGTTCCTCCCGGTAAAAGAAAGATTCATTGTCTACTCATGCCATAACATTATCCCTACACTTCATATATATTGAACTTTAAGTACAAGACAGTGTCAAAGAGCAAGATTCCTATATATCTCCTCAATCTGGGCCCTACACGCTTGTTTGTCAATTAAAAATCTGCATTATCATGACCCATATTGGATTCAGTAATTGGAAATTCATTCAAGATGAGTCCCAAAAGCCTAGTCTTAGGTCATTGGTTTTTCAGATGGCTTCAGTCTCAAATGACTACATGTAATTTGGGACTCCATCTTCAAGCCACTGCAAACATGTTCAGTGTTAATAAGCATCACTGAGTTGAATAAAGTTAACCCTGTAACATGTTAATATTGCAATGTAACGTGTTTAGTGTTAATCAAAGCTATTACTTCAGATTGTTCTTTTACGCTAGCACGCACATTCTTCCCTGTATTTTGACCAAACTTGGTCTCATGCATCTTTGACTAAGACAACGTGTCCCAATCATATGGTATTGACCCCCTATGCGACCTTTAAACTAGTCAAAGGTCCAGTGATGCATTGTAGTTCAACAACTTTAAGTGTTAAATAATTTTTTATTTTTTTTATTCTTTTTCATTTTTGGTGTAAACTGCTGCAAGCTGACTGAGGTGTCTGGAATGAACCGATAGGCCTACAGAAATTATCTAACTGGGTTAAGGATTACTGAATGTGCCAATGTTAAAAAGAGTCAGTAGATTCCAGAGTGTGTCAAATATAGCTATGTCCAAGCTGCCGTTCTTTGATACTGATATCACCTTCTTTTTAAGATGTTTTTACGGGTTTTTTGACTCAGCTGTTTTTATGCTGATTATGAATCGCGATGGTTGCACATACGAGAAATTTTGAACATTTTGTAGAAACACAAAAAAGCAAAAGGGCAAAAACACACTCCAATTCTTTTTTATGCACTCAAACTTTAATTTTGAGCTTGTCTGTTAAAACCTTATTTTGACCATCAGTTAACATAGGATTCTGTAATCACGTAAGCACTAAACATATCCACCACCAATTAAGTGTCTGTCGGGTTCCTACTTTTGTTCTAACGGGCCACTTGAACTCTGAAATACATTAGCGCCCTGTGTCTCTCTTCGTCTCTCTGATATCCACGTAACACGTCCTCGTGGTTCAGTGGTTAATCTCAGCCTAGTAACGAGAGACCGGGTTCAGACCGTGTGTTTTGTCCGTTCTTTTAATCATTTCTTTCATCGAGAATAACAACTAATTTTTTTGAAATTTAAACGATACATAGGGATAATTATTGTAGGTGTCATTTGGTCGGACTGAATAAGTATTACCAGTAGTCAAAGCATTCATACTATGACATGGTTATATTCATGATTTTTGATAAGAAACTCGTTTCATCATTGTCAATGAACAATGGGGATTAAAAATATTAATGACATTTATTGTTGTTTTAGATTCGTCACAATTTAATTGCATTTCACTCACTCCGTCATTGAAAAACATATGTTTTCATTTGCTGTTGTTGCTATTGTTCAATTGGAAGTAGGCTTAAATTAAAGTTTACTTGTCTATCATAAGATAAGCATTGCATTTGACGAACTACTTGACGACAGATTTTGGTTTACGCTGAAAGACGCAATTGAATTCTAATGGACAAAAAATGCTACGATACTGACAGTTTAGAGAAGTGTCCGTGGTTACACTTTTCAAAAATAATGTGTGTTTTATTGTTGTTTTTGAGTGTGACTCAAAATGTGATGTACAGAGGGGTTTTTTTTTTTTCAATTTTCTCAAGAGGGGTTGTGGAATCGATTTCAATATATCTAATAACGTTGTCCTAATATGGAATTGTTCTCTTTTATTGGTGCAAATTTGAGGAAATTATTTCCATGCAAAACGAGCATAATACAAATACTTAGCATAACATGTTTTGTACTACAACCGTGAAAGTCCTATTAGAAAATATTCGTTTGCGCATTTAGTAAATCAAGGTTCATTTTGTAGTAAACATGTGTACCAAATACCTATAATACCACACTGTAAAAATGTCCTAATTGTACAGATTATACCTTTTAATTAGGTAACCCTGATATATTTTAATAATCTTCATGCTTTATTCCTTATACTACATAAATTACAATTTGGAGCAGAAAAAGTGTAATAAACATGTTAGAAATAATACTACACATTTTGAAAAAGGATAGTACTTAAACGCTGACCGTTATTATAATTTTCGTATTATTACGTTCTTTGTAACTTACTTGTTATTAATGTAAGAAGAAAAGTTAAAATTGCTTAAAACCCTTTAAATTGTGTTAAATAACATCGTAGTAACGTCATTAAAAAAATGCAAAATCTTATTTCCTTCCATTTTATTTTTAAAATCTTTTTAACAAAAATCTTGTAGAACTTGAGTCCTTTCCTTCCTGCTTTTGTATTCTAATTTTGAGTTGAATAGAAAAAGTAGTACACCTATATATTTTATTTCAGCATCTGTATCTGTAAAAGTCGTGTAGTGGATAAGGTTTAATCAAAGAGCTCTGGTTCCCAATCTGTGCAAGGTACAATATGTTATTAAGCCTGCATATGATGATTAGGTAATTGTTGACATTATAATATTGTCCAACTACAAATAAAACAAGTGCTTATACTGCCTTCTTCACGTTTCCCTTCGTTTGACTTTTTTTCTCAATTGTTGCCCTGAAATCATAACTTTTTTACAACCATGTGGTGACGTAAATACAAGTTGTGGTATGAGGTCATAGCTACAACGAACGGTGAAAATTTGGTCGAAATTGTTTTTAATCTTAATGTTTTGTCAAACAGGTCAAAAAACCAACAAGAAAGTTTGACGCTGGGATTTCGCGCCGTTATTTTACGTATCCCTGCAGTGGTTTGGTATTTTTAACAAATACGGCTCCCATAGTATTTTACGTTCTGCACGTTGTGATTCCCATCTGCAGTCAAAACCCTGTTTTTCTTACAAGTTTATTTTTACGAGTGCACTAAAGCTCATTCGTTTTCTTCAAGCTGAAATTTTGACCTGAAATGAAACATCGCCTTGGTAAATAAGAAAACTATTCCAACCATTGTTCATCAATGAGTGCAAAACCTATGCAGGATGCCAAGCTTCGTGCATGATGCATATTGGCCCCAATAAATCGTTCAGCGGGTCTTTCGTTTAAAATCTTCCTCTTTAGATTTTTATGGATAGAATCACATGAGCCATTCAGAGTTGGTAGCAAACCGAATGGACTTTTCTTATGATATTTTTTAATGTTCGAAATTGACTCATTTATTTGACACAATCCAACTCTATAATATCCTATTTTTGAAAAACAAGGTGTCATGTACATGGCTGTTATTATCGACGCTTTGCTTGGACAAAGCATAATTCCTCAAATTTACACCAACAAAATAAAATATGCAACAGGTTGACCATCCCTCAAATCGAAATCGACTTTTGTTTCCCGTCAGAAATTGGAAAAGGTATAGCAATTTTTTATCTGTTTTGGGGGTGATATTCAGAATTTGGCATCAACCAATATTTTCCTTTTCAAACGCTTGCAAGAAATTATTTATACCAATCAACATGAAGAAAAGGAGCTATATACAAATTACACTTCTTGAAAACGACATTTAAAATCCGACATTTACAATACAACACGTCAGTAAGGCATAGTTATAGCCTTTTGGTTCGGCTTTTGTGATAGCTCAAAAGTTTGAACGTTATGTTGCGAGTATTGCTTTAAGAAAATATAATTTTTTTTGTTAACCTTAAAAGTTGAACTATTGTCCAAATTAAAAGATTGAGTTTAAAAAAAAAAAACCTACTTCTCTAAGGCCTTGTATTTTTTAAAGTCAACCGTATAATAGTTTCAAGGATCTAAGTTTAGGGACCGAGGCAATAATACGGAATTATTAATCACTGAAATGTTGTTTTGCTATCATATTCCTCTGATTGCACAGGTGATGAACAACCTCTTTAGAACTATTGAAAAGGAAACCGCGCCCTTTAACGGCGGTAATGTATAAAATCACCCACGTCACTTCAATCAAAGTCAGCTATTTCGTCTGGCATTGTCAAGAGAAAAACGATCGTCCTAGCAAAAAATCAGTTACGACAAACACAACAGTCTTGTCCACCAATAAATGTGTAACTTTATTATTATGTTCGTGCTGGCACAGAAACCACGTTTTTGATGTTATCTGAAATTCTATTGTCAAGTGTGTCTCAACTTTAATTTTGTGTTGCCATGATACCTTATCGCAATAATGACAACCAAAAATGCGAGTCGTTATTCAAATATTATGACCAATGAGTTAAATAACAGTGCACACGCGTTAACTGTCGTAGTGTAGTAAGGGTATCCGTTTACACAAACTTGATCTTTTCTCCTTTTCACAGACGGGCGCCTTCAAGTACAAAAGCTTATGATTAATTGTAAGCAATTGTAGAAATCAGGGTAAAAATTAACTTCCACTTAAGTTTAACTTAACAGGCGTGTTTTCTTTTCCTAATTATAACTAAACACCACTCACTACGGCGGCTCTTAAGCGACCTGTTTAACTTTAATGGTTTCGCGATATGTCAATATCATTTATCTTTAAATCGACGCTGCACGCCTGTGTGGAATTTGGCAGGCATTTATCCAGATAAAAGTTCCATTTTAGATAGTTATCCAAGCTGCCGTGTTTTGCAAATTGAGTCAACAACTTAACCAAACGACACTTTACCAGGAAGTAACAATAAGAATTTATTTGGTTGATATTACATTATATGTCGACCAGAGTTCAGTACGGTGTAAAACACGGTGTCCACTTTTTTATCCGAGGTCCAGATAAAACATGAAAATACGACTTGCGTTCCGGACCTCAGTGTGGGAAATATAAACGTATAGCGCATGTCAATAGCCATACACACTAAAAACGCCAAGTCAACTATGCACCGACTAAAAAAATGGGGTCAAAATTATGACCACAAAAAGGGTCATTCATACGTTTTTGACCACAAAAGTGGTCAAAATTTTAACCCCGTTTTTAGTCGGTGCATAGTTGACTCAAAACGGGGTCAAAATGACCCCGTTGTTGAAAATATTTTTAAGGGTGTATACCGGGTGTCGACTGGTCGTATCTTGAATGGCATGTTCGCTGAAAGGTTACCATTTTGTACGCTTTTGATGTTTTTACAGACTTTCACTAATATTTTTCTAAGCATATACCAAGAGAATATTTAAATCAAAACGGACGGACGACGGTCAAGACAAGATCATAGAGGTCACATGTGCCCACCTCTGGTTTAAAACAGCGGCTATATTCCTTAAATATCAATTAAATTTCCAAAGTTCTAGATGTTAAAATTCGTTGGCCATAATTCAGCTATTTTAAATTTCTAAATTTTCTAAGTCTAGTATAGAGAGTAGATGCAATACTGCGTCATTATCAATTGAAATACGTGTTTACACAATTTGGCACTCGACGACCCTTTTAAGGAGGACAATAAACAGGGGCGTAAGGGGTCACTTATCAAAGTGGGAAATTCCCGATTTGAGGCAGATGTTACCGGTTTTTGAATCAGATTTTACCGGTTGGAGGTAGTTTTGAGGCAGATTTTCCTGGTTGGAGGTGAAAATTTCATGGTGAGCAGGCAAAAAAAGCTGATTTAGCATGATTTTCAAGCTTTTTCTTCCCGGTCAAAGCTTTCTGGGGTGGCAACCTCCACCCCCCCCCCCCATGCCCCGCCTGTTATATAATACTGACAATAAACCACCTGTTTGATTCTAAAAGGTGTAGCGTTCATTGACAGGTGCCTCTATTGTCATCCTGGAATGTCACCTTAACAATGGCACCTTACGCACATTCTAGCATGGCAATAAACCATATGTTTGATTCTGACAGGTGCAGCGTTCATCTATACATGTATACAGGTGCCTGTATTGTTATGCTGCAATGTGTGTAGAGTGTCCTATTACGTCCTATTACATGCCATTTAAAATACTAATAAGAATATTGCATCAACACCAGTCTTTGAAATAAGGTCTAAATAGCAGAGCAATTAAATATTGCTTTATTTATACTGCAACTCAAATATACCAACAAACTCTAACAAATTAATGACGGTAATTGTTAACTTGTTTTATACTTGTACGAATTTCCTCTGTACGTTGAGAAAAAGGAGTTCAAGCAGAGAAAGATGTATATTGGGATATCTGTGGGAAAACGTCGATCCGGGAGCGATCCAGATGCGATCCTGCCTCTGTTCTGCCTCGGTAAAAGAAATGATTCATTGTTATCATGCATACAGGATCCATACACTTCATATATATTGAAATTAAGTACAAGACAGTGTCAAAGAGCAAGATTCCTATATATCTCCTCAATCTGGGCCCTACACGCTTTTTTGTCAAATTAAAAAAATATGCATTATCGTGACCATATTTGGATTCAGTATGTGAAATTCATTCAAATGAGTCCAAACAAGCCTAGTCTTAGGTCAGTGGTTTTTCAGATGGCTTCAGTCTCAAATGACTACATGTAATTTGGGACGTCATCTCAAAAGCCACTGCAAAACATTCTGCAGTGTTCATAATCAATCATTGAGTGTTAATAATTTAACACTGTAACATTACCTATATCCAGCACCACCCAAACAACAAGTAAACGTGTTTTAGCTGTTACTCAAAAATAAGCATTACTCTCATTATTGTTCTTTTTTACGTAAGCACTCACATTCTTCCGGGATTTGACCAAAATTGGTCTCCTGCATCATGACTAAGACAGTGTCAATTCATATTGTAATTGACCCCTATGCGACCTTTAACTGTCAAAGAGGTCAAAGTGAGTTGTTTCAACACGTTGAAGTGTTAAATAAATGTTAGCCATATCATTAACACTTCCATTTAGAGTGGACTGCTGCATGCTGACTTATGTGTTTGAACCGATAGGCCTACAGAAATTATCTAACAGGGTTAAAGGATTACTGAATGTGTCAATGTTAAAAAGATTCAGGTGAGATCCGAGAGTGTGTAAAAATATACTAGTCCAAGCTGCAGGTTCATTGATAACTGATATCAACCTTCTTTTATTAGATGTTTTTAACGGTTTTTGACCAGTGTTTTTATGCTGATTCTGAATCCGATGGTTGCCAGACGAGCAAATTTTGAGCATTTTGGTAGAAACACAAAAATCAAATGGCCAACAAAACACTAAAAAGGATCTGTTATTCACTCCAAAGTTTATTTTGATCTGGTCTAGTTAAAACAATTAATTTTGACCAGTAACACATGATTCTGTAATCAGCGTAATCAATAAACAATATGGCCACCAACACAATTAAGTGTTGATCGGCTGTGCACTTTTGTTCTACGGCCAACTTGAACTCTGAAATACATTAGCGCCCATTTCTCCTGATATCCACGTAGACACAGTCTCTGTGGTCCAGTGGTTACTCTCAAGCCTAGTAAACGATAGACCGGTAATCGAGACCGTGTGGTTTTTCGTCTTTATATTTTATTCATGCTCGCCCGTTTCGGTTCTCCGAGGCCTCTATATAATAACTTTTGCAGATTGATAACTAGGTATCACCCTGGTGTTTTGACAGTCCAAGAAATTAAAACATAAAAATATTTTCAAAATGTAATAATCAATTCCTTCAGTACAGCATATGAATGGCTTCCGTCCGATACGCTAAGGTGGCTATAATTGATAACTTCATCTAAAAATAGAGCTGCGATGTTTTGTATATCCCTAAAATCACTTAAGCAATCAGATTGATTTACATATCATCGGAGTAATGATCAATAAGATGGCAATCCAAGATCGGCGTCCAATATGGCTATGGCAATGGCACTTAACGAATATAAGGCGGTGAAAAATCAACATCACTAATAGTCTAAATATATATCTGTTTGTTTCTTGGTATAGGTTTTAGACCTCATCCATCTTGTGACAACCACAAAAAATATCTCTTTAGGGCCTAAAAACGTGGAATGTATTGCTGACTTTTTCTTACTTACATTGGCAGCCATATTGACGGCCAATCTCATGATGACGTCTTGCAGATATCATGACTTTGATTAACTTTTAATATTAAAACTGCTCTGAATGAATTGAGTGGTGAGATACTAAAACACTGGCAGGCTCTTGGCTCTGGTCATTTGGAGCAATCTTGATAATAATTGATTTAATTGATGATCAAGTATTGAAAAATATTCATAATGGTCTCATTAAATATATTCATTGGCCATATTGAATTTTCTGATTAAGGTGACGAATCATATTTTAATATTCACAATTGGCATTTTGATTGGCACAGGCACAAAAAATACAACTTTTGAATGGTTAACACAAGAGGTTTTTTTTAGTAGTTTAGATGGCCATTTTGATTTTAGTTCGTCGAAATGCTCAAGGTTTTCTCGTCTGGCACCTATCGGATTCAGATGGGGCTCAGTTATATATAAAAAAGGTCACATGCATGATCTGCAGCTTCGACTATACCACCCCCACAATCATTCTGAATTTGAAAACAACAACACATTTTACACGTCCAGATTATATTACACTAGACATGGCTAGAAAAAAAAGAAGGGTTTTGGCAACTTGTAGCGCTCTGGATAACAACATTACGTAACTTGAATTACTCTCAATAAGTAAAATAGAATTCTTCATCCGACTTACTCCGGGGTCCATAGAACTTGCAAATGGTGATAAGATTGGATATCGTAAAATTCTCAAGAGTTTGTCAAAAATATTTTCGTTCCGCCCATGACTAGCGTAATACATAGTGGAATCCAAAACAATTGTGCATGAAAAAACACAAAATTTGACCCTGACCTGTTTACTCAAGGTGAAGCAGTTGATGTTTTCAATGATCTGCATATTTTCGCGGCTTCTATTCTGAAAAATGAAGGAATTTGGTGAGAAATGAGGTAGATATGAAAGATTTCGCGCTGATCATTTTTCAAAACCCCATTCCCAAATGGGATTTACAACAGTTAAGCTGGGTTTTTCATCACCTTATTTTGTCTGAATATGGTGACAAATCTTTCTGGGTCAGCCCGTAAATCTTTCACATCGACCTCATTGCTCATCACATTCGGTCATTTTTTTTCAGCATAGAAAGTCGAAAATATTCAGATCATGAAACATCAACTGCGTCATAGTTGAATAACCGGTCAGGGAAGCCGGTGAAATTTTGGGTTTTTTCATGCACAATTTTTTCCTAGTATCTTTGATATATGAACATTTATTTGATTTAATAAAGCTACAGGCACGCATTCATTGGCGACTTTTACTCTATTAAACGGATAACTCTCACAACTTTGCAAGAGAAGAAATTAATTTCTCGATTACTTTCCAATTATAACGAAGTAAAGATAGAAAAGAAAGATTCATTATTTTCTGTTACAAAGATCTATATAGCACATAGCACAAAGAGAATTGGACCTTTCCACATATTTGAAACAAGTTTGGAAGTTTAGAGAGATGACATCAATAGCTAGCTTTTGAAATTTTACTCGAGGCGTGTACGTGATCGTGAATACGGAATTATTTTGTTAACGGATCAATCGAACAAACGAACTATACGTTTACGTACATGTAAACGTCTTTCGTTTAGAATGTCTGTTGTTTCACATTCTACCTTGCACTTGGTGTGTTATGGAGAGATTTTGAAAGTACACGGTCAGTATTTGAACTATGGAACGTGCACACAAAGGTTGCTGTTTTTTTTTCGAATATTTTTAACCCTCGTCTTACCGAGCTTTTTTTGTAAAACAGTTTATTAAGGGTGTGGAGTGGCAACCCCTTCCTCAGGAATTCGCTAAAAAGCACCCGCACTGTTAAAAATAAACCTGTAAAAAAACAGGCATTTGATTAGCAGCTGGGACTCACTACATGCAGAACGTAAAATAACTGGAGCCGTAAAAATACGAAACCATTGCAGGGAACGTAAAATAACGGTGTAAAATCTCAGTTTCAACGTTATTGTTGGTTTTTGACTTGTTTAAACAATATTAAGAATTAAAACGTTATTACAATCCTCTGACCAAATTTTCACGTTGCAGCTATGGCATCATACAAACGTTGTATTTACGTTACCACGTGGTTGTAAAAAAGTTATATTTCAGGCAAACAATTTTTAGAAAAAAGGCAATAAACAAAGAGAAAACGTGAAGAAATAAAGATTTAAACACTTTGTTTTATATGGTAATGTACACTTTCTAATGTCACCAATTACTTAATCGTCATATGAATAAACTTAATACATGTACCTTACATAGATTCGAACCAGGGCCTTGAGATTACAAGTCTTAAACCTTATCCACTACACTACATGACTTCACTGATAACAGATGCTAAAATTCAATATATATATATGTGTGTGTGTGTACTACTTTTTTCAAATTAAACTAAATATAATACAAAAAGGAGGAAAAGAGTTTTTTAAACTATTTTTAAAAATGACAGGGAAAATAAGATTTTGCATTTTTTAATGACGTTACTTATGACGTTATTTAACACTTTTTATAGGTAAAACGATTTTCATAGTTCGTATTCTTACATTCAAAACAAGTAAGTTACAAAAGAACGTAATATTACGGAAGATATAACGGTCAGCGTATAAATACTACCTTTTTTCAAAATGTGTAGTATTATTTTTAGCCACTGTTTATTTACATTTTTCTACTTCCAAATTGTAATTTTATGTTAGGTATAGGTAATAAAGCGTGAAGATTATTGAATAATTGGGGTTTACCGTAATTTAAAAGGTAAAGTCTGGTAAAATTAGGAACATTTTTAACAGTGCGATGCTTATGATTTTAATACCAATGGATAGCTCTGGTCCTCCTCATAGCCCATACCAAAATTAATACTAATATACCTATTATGGCGTCACAATGACGTCATAAAGTCCGGGCATAAAGTCCGTGTTCCACAGAAAATAGGCGAAAATCCAATTCTGCGCTAAAAAGGTGGGCTATCGGATTTCAATACGTTTTTCAGCTCCAAATGATGGCAATTGACTAGTTTTACATAAACTTGAAGTTTTAGAGCCATACTCTATCTGCAGAATACTTTCAAAAATGTACCATAAATTATTCTTGGGTAGCAATCACATCCACACCCTTCGACTTTGGCGGCATACCCTAACCCCAGTGAAAGCGCTACCATGCCATTTTTTTCGCGAACATTACCAGAAAGGATAAGAAAACAATTACCTGGAAGCTCTTTTACGAAACCTTTGGCATTTTAGCGTACCAGAAGAAAGTTCACTAGGGGGTGGTAATTGCCCAGACATGGATTAAGAAATTGATTTAAAAGTAGTGTGCTTATGTCATGTCGTCAAATGCATGTAATGAAATGATTCCAGCAGGGTTGCGTTAGCTCTAATATTTTACCACAGATTGCGTTTACAAAATAATGTCCTTTTTTTATTTAAAACTACTCCTGCAACCAAAACATGAAACAGAGATCTGTGAGTGTTTATACCAAATATGGGAACTCATACTGACTTTATCTCGGAAAGAGTTGATGACCAATTAGACGCAAAGTAACATTGGTTAGCAGTGCTATCTTCGGTAGATAGCACGTTGACGTTTCTTGATGCTACAATTTATAACACTCCTATATTTAACATAGGTGGTTTAATGATTATTACACTTTCACAGTTCTTCTACTTTAGTAGATTGCTCATTTGCTTAGAAAAATATTTTTAGAATCGTGTGGGCATATATAACAAACACTGCAATGGTCATGTCATTTTTGCCTTAAAATATGATTGATCTTGAGCGATGCTTCATTCAAAAATGGTTAAAACAAAACAGAAACGTACTTCAATGTCAATGTTGTTGTAATATAATCTGACCATGCATCATTTGGTTGTATTGCGTAAATAGGTTATCTTTTCCCCGCCTAGTCTCCATGTATCAAGACAAAATCTTTGTCTAATTTCTTTAAGGTTAAATATGCCATCATGATAACCATGCTTTCTCAATATCATCTGCAGTAGATAGCAACTGTATTGATTTTTAAAATACGTTTTTCATTCAAAGATGACTTTAAAGACGTGCAGGGGTAGACCTGTGGAACATTTTTAATTTGAAAATCGTTTAAGTTATCATCAAGTCACAACATTGCTACCTGTCTAAAATGATTCATTTGTTTCATTTTAAATGGAACAACCGGCTATGTCATTCAAGTGGACACTTCCGGTTGACAGAGTGACACTCGGAAGAATGTCTCTGCGATAACTAGGCATGTAATGGTAGAAAAATACATGCCATTTGTCGTTTGTCGCAACGATGCGCTTCAATGGATCCAAAGAGGAAGCTAACGTGTAGACGGACCTATGAGAATCTAATTGTGTGCGGCGGTTTTGTTTTTAAAAATGTTAAGTTTTTTGAAATTGTGAAATTATGCATTTTCCACATAATTTTAACTGCTACCGTGTTTCGGCATAATTTCATACACGTGACCTACATTTTGGGTATATACGACTAACAAACAGTCTGTGGTTTACCATTTTACTTTATCAAAGTCATATTGTTAAAGTAATTTCATATTGGCAGGACAACTTGGTAATCGCTTTGCGAATTGGGTGTGGGTGGGTGGGTGGGTGGGTGGGTGCTGGGTGAATGAATGGATATGTATGTGTGTGTGTGAAGGAGTGTGTGTGTTTATGTGTTTCGTTCACTCCATCAACCACTCCATTCATTCAATCATCCATCAATCAGTCATTCACTTATTCGATTAATCAAACAATCACTTATAAGACTTTTTATCAATTTTCTTTTGATTACATTTTAACAGTACGATGGTCGACATGTCTGCCATAAAAGTAAGGAAGTCATATCGCACTTTATAAGTCGCATAAATGACCCTTTTAATTCTGAATTACAGATCACACATTACCCCTTCCAAGATTTTGCCATAATTTACGTTAGAAAACTGAGCAATGTCTGCATGGCGAAATTGCTCTAAAATTAAAATCTTAAGTTTCTGTGGCAATTGTTTAATGTAGAGTGTTTTGACACTGTAATTGGAATATTGCGCCAAACTTCAAGAATAAGTGTAGCATAAAGGAAAAAAATCAATATACAATCGCTTCCACTTAGTTACAACAAGTTCGATGTTTTTAATTTCCGATTTTGGTAATGATAAACTAACGACCGTGTAGATATTTCCCTGTTGACCGTATATACCGGGTGTCTCAAAAAAAAAAGGAACCCTCAAAGTGGTGCCTCTATTTCACGAGGAGAAAAGTAAACCATACAAATTAATACACATCTGAAAATTGCATTTCATTAGGTTTCCGACACGAAGATCTTCCTATAGGATGCATGTTGACTGAGTTATGACCGATTGAAAATTTTTACCACTTTTCATTTAATCCACGGATTGTTACTCTTTCAGTAGTCTTTGGACAATTTACACATTCTCGACTCATTTGTTTGTTCATGATTTCTTTTTTTTTGCGACAAAGGTCAGTTCTGAATATGAAAATTTAGTTTCATATTAGCCTTCCAAGAGTCTTGCCTTATTCTTCTTTACTGCGCTGCGCCTTCCCCCACTGGGGGAAGTTGGCCGTCTGTAACAAACACGGACTTGCAGGCTTGGTGTTTTCCTTTTTCATTTCCATAATCGACTTTCTAGTTTGCTGGTGGTTCCTGCTTAATGTTCCCCTAGGCGAATTCTAGCGGAGTCAAGTCTGGGGATCTTCGCAACAGAATACCCGCTGCCTTTGCAAGCAACCGACGGACAGAAGATTGAAGTCAATTTGCGAATGAAAAGAGAGCGCAAGCCAGCATCCTCTTCAGGTCTAGAGGCAGCAATGGTGGTGGAGGAGGGCACAGCAGCGCAGTAAAGTAAGAATGAGGGCACGATCGAGAATTTTCTAAATTGAAACTACCTTTGCAATATCAGAACTTGGTCTTTGTCGCAAAAACAAAAGAATCATGAACGAAGAGAATGTGCTTGGAGGAAGGTGTATTGTCTAAGAGCAGCTTAGACAGGTACCATGCAACTGTTAAAAATTCTTAAATAACGCCCGTTTTGAACTGTCAACCGGGACTCGAAACGGGGCAAATAACGTAAAAAGGACGCGAATACGGTAAAATACGGTAAAATACCGTCGTTTTAACTGTTGTGAGTCCTCGACTAGTCAACCGCCTTATTTTAATCACAATTTTACATGTGGACAGAAACAATCCGTTGGATGAAATGAAAAAGTTGTACAAATTTCAATCGGCCATAACTCGGTCATATGTGTCCTGTTGGAAAGATCTTTTCGGCGACGGAAACCTAATGAAATGTACTTTTCAGATTGTTATTAATTTGTATGGTTTACTCTTTTCTCTTCGTGAATAGAGGGCGCTTGAGGGTTTCCTTTTTTTTTGAGACACCGGTCCAGTTTTCACAGTGACTTTTTCAAAATCTGGCATAGATCCACAATATGGTGGCAGTGATGCAGGGGTTGACCATTATGTGACCCACTGACACCATGAACCCTGATGAATTCAAGAGACTTTATTGAATAAGTTGCATTTTATTCGTAGAATTCACCATGCAGGGTCAAGTGTGTCAGTGGGGTCACAGAATTGCCACACCCCTGGTATCAGTGCCATCAGCTACGCTAATATTAATCAGGTATATTAAGATGTTTTGAATTTTCTCGGAATGCAAAACGCCAATTGCTTTTTTGGAAAAAAAATAAAAATTGGGAAGGTTTGTCGTAACGTGTTCTAGGTTTTAAATATTTTTGTCCAATTCCCACGCTCATCCTCTCTCTGCCCAGAACTATCAACATCGGATAAAATATATTTAAGATGGCACATCCTGATAACGGACATGACAGAATAATAATCTCGTGTTTACGTTTTTTTATAACCAATTATAATTTATCCAATATTACCCCTTTTGGATCTAATAAAGCTTTTCCTCATATTTAATCCTAAAAAGAAATATGAGTTTCCGCTAAACTCCCGTTCGTTTAAGCCGCGTGATACTTGTAATGGGTTACAAGCGTTAAGCGGAAATCGCAATTCATTATTAAACTGATGTATATACCAAATAACAGAGCGAATTATATACTCAATTGAATTAAAACAGCCTTATCGAGCTAAACTGTTACGTGGTATAAGATTCCGCCGAATATGGCCATGGTACGTGTGTCCACGAATAAAAGCTTCGACATAAGCCGTCATGCTTTGGACTTAACTGAACCCAGGGATCAAAATTAAGTACTACAATATTGGTCGTAAGTCGTGAGACACTTTTTTGGTGCTAATTACACTCACTAATTTGGAACTAGCCATCATGTCTAAATATAAACCTCAAACGGTGTCCTTTTTTTTGCCTTGTTTTTATATACACTTTGGACATTCCCCTATTAATACACTTTGGACATTCCTCCTATTAATTCACTTGGGACATTCCCCTATTAATACACTTTGGACATTCCCCTATTAATACACTTGACTTTGGATACACTTTGGACAGATCCCCTATTAATTCACTTTGGACATTCCCCTATTAATACACTTTGGACATTCCCCTATTAATACACTTTGGACATTCCCCCAGTGTGTGAATTTATTGGTACGATTCCGACAGCTCCAAAGCACAGTACACGCTGACGGTCTTATTTGAGGACTGACGGTCACTTAGTTGAGGACATGTATAGTGTCTCGTCCCCCCAAGAAATTTCAGACTCTAACATGTTGAAAGTGACGGCAATTATGAGGCATACACCATACGACCAGAGAAGCGAACCGCGAACGCTTTATCGACACGGTAAAATGAGTGAGTGGTTACTTTTCTTCTTGTGGTACTCTGTATAATACCCATTCACGTGTTAAATTTAATTCCGTGCGCTTGACGCGGCATCACTTATACAAAGAACGAAATTACGCTTGGTAATTAGATAATGTGATGGGGTTCTGTCAACCTTATAATCGCCTATTAATTTATGTTGGAGTAGTATTAGAGATGGAAGTTTGCTTGGATACACACGATTGTGATGCATGCGAAGACAAACCTAATGATAGTATACAGAAGAAACTTGAAGTTGACGGATAAGAGGGTTTGTTGGTTTGTTTATGTGTGTGTTTGTTTTGGTTGTTGGTTGGTTTGTTTTGTTGGTTTGTTGGTTTGTTGGTTGTTGTTTGATTTGTTGGCTTGGTTGCAATTGTTTTCCTTGTTGGTTGTTGGTTTGGTTGTTTGTTGGGTGGTTGGTGGGTGGGTGGGTTGGTTGGTTGGTTGGTTAATTGATTGGTTGGTTGGTTAATTGGTTGGTTGGTTGGTTGGTTAATTGGTTGGTTGGTTAATTGGTTGGTTGGTTGTTTCCTGGGAGATTTATAAAACTGATACCTCACGAGACCTATAGATGTCTATAATTAACGCCCAGAACACCCACATTACTACCACCAACACCACCCCACAAACACCATCCTGATCTAACTCCCTGGTCTAACTCCCAACATGCAGTACCCGTACCTACAACTACCTGCACTCTGCACCGTTCCACAAACTATACTTACACTACTAACACTATCAGTTGATCCCGTGTACTTGTTGGAGCAAGTCACCTGGATGACACACACTCATTGGCTACCCATCCAAAGAAGTTTTCGCGGGAACAGGCGGACACTACTGAAAGACCTATGCTTTGCAGACGACATTGCTCTGCTGGCAAGTTCACTACAAGATAAAGTCCAAGAACCGCTTTCAATTTGGCCCAAATTTAGCCTAAAGGGACGAAAATGCAAATGTTATTCCATTTCGTCCCGACATTTCGAGCCGTGGAGTGGGAAGCTTGACGGCTTAAGGCGGGGCAGATTTGAAATCGCCACTTACACAAAGTGGATATCACCTACACTTACTTTTCTTGCGTAACCCGATGCCTAGTAATACTCCTTGTATATGGCTCGCGTTGTCATACAGCACCTTGATTGCCCAGATTACTGTATTCCATGCGGGATTCCATAGGATGGCAAACATGTTACGATCGATCGAATCAAATGCTTTCCAGAGGACGACATGAAAGGTTACATTTAGTGAGAGTTAATTGTTGCTCACTCTTCAGAGCAGTGTTTGTCCTTTACCAGTTTAATGTATTTTTATTAAAACAGTGCCATCGAATTATCGGTTAGTTGCTGTTAATAAGCTTAGTTACAAATTAGTTTACTCTCTTTACAAGAAGATATGCCAGGTTTTTGAATGCACTCTGCATGGTGCTCTCCAAATTGCTTCTAAAAGAAAAAAATATAGTTTGATATTTTCAATCCTTAAAACAACACTGATAAACGATTTTACTATATAATTTCACCTCACTATTCGCTTCAGCAAAAAGAAAACCATAAGGAAAAGCTTAGGAAAAAGAGCAAAACTATATCGCCTATAATGTGTCCTGTATCCCAAACAAGAATTAACTATTTATCAAATTCCTCGTACCTTTGACGTCGAAATATATTAATCAAAATCGAGGAATTAGAGCTGAGGTGAAGGCCAATATCGCACAAAGCATATTTAATTTTAATGATACTTTTCCCCTCGAAATTGAGAAAAGTTTCGATGACATTAATCCCTTAGCCATGTTTGCTGTTCAATGCCATGCTAAACTATAGAAAGCACGCACACATATTAACCTTGTTTATTAAATAATATGGCGATATGAGTCAGGCCCAAATATGTCTGTATATCTTTCATAACCGATTTATAAATATTGCATAGCAGGTCAACAATGACATATTTTCTCTTCGGTTCCCGGAGTTTTCATACCATAATCCTACTGTATATTCTATAATCACTCGATATTTTCATTGGCTTAGATCGCCTTGTTATTCTTGATGCCTCATGGGCTCGATTGCAGGGTTTTTACATCATCAAAACGTAAAAGCAACATCAGAAAATCACACTCGGCGCGAAGGACAAAGTGTTACTAATAACCGGAAGATGATTTCTAATTGGCTAATCTTCCTTATCTTTTGACAAAATTCATATCCCAGATGATTTACTGTTTAATGGATATTAAAAGCGTCGTAGTCAATCAGACCCCGAGGTAGGAAAATAATTTTTTTATTCTTCTCTAGCACACTTAGAAGACATTTGTACAGTGTGTCTAAGGAAAAAAGAATATGGAGATGGGGAAGAAAAATAAAGTTGAAATGGGAAGCAAGGAAAAGAACGAGGAGAAAAGTCGGAGCTGAAGGAGGATGACTGGAAGAAGAACTAAGAATGAAAAGGCATTAATGTGTTTAAAGTAAAAGAAGAGAGAGAGAGAGAAAGGAGATGGGAAGATGGGTGAGAAGATAAAGAATTAGAATTACGAGATGATGTGCTGATGATGATGTTATATAGTTTGATCTTAACAACAAACTATACACTTACCTTTCAACATTGTGCCAAAAATATAAAGACGGTTTTGAGTATATAAGCGGGTTTAAACCTAATTTTTATTTAAAACAAATTAAACATATACATTATTAACCACAAATATATTTTTGTTCATGCAAAATACCAGTAATTATTAAATTGGATTATTTATTTGATAAACCGTAAAGTGATCAATTAATAAGCGAATCCCTTTTTATTGACGCACTGTTCATTCTCAACATAAACTATACTATTTCAGACGGTATCTTACTGCGGTTACGTCAACAGCATTTTGAGCCCACGGATCTTGTTCCTTTTTTACTTGTTATAAATCCTACTCTTCGTAATTGTTATGGCCTTTTTATTTATAAAGACAGCAAAATTGTTTAAGTAGCAGTATAAGAATCATATAAACTGCCTCGTGGATGTCAATTTTGGTGTTACCCATGTGTAAGACATCACAAAATACAAATAACCCTAATCCCACGTCTTACAAAATAGAACCCAAATTGGCATTATGATTTAATTAGGGAGGGCGAGTTGGTGTAGCGGTCGATTCACTCAACTTTTACCAATGCGGCCCGGGTTCGATCCCCAGTTGAGCCAGTGTCGTATGTGAATTAGGTTGTCGATCCATACCCGTTCTCGCAGGTTTTCTCCGAGCACTTCGGTTTCCTCTTGCATCTAAAATCGGACTTCTTCCAATAAATCTATCCCTGCTGTTCTGGAGGCGTCCCTTGAATTTACTTCATATAGCAATATTAATTTTTTATTGATGTTTGTCAGTTTTGTGAACACTTAAGTGTGTTCCAAAATTGCAAAAACCTGGATCATATATCAACACTCAGAAAACTAAAATAAACTGATTTTCTGGGTTTCAAGAATATCAGTTTCAGTGGGTTCGCCTTGAGGACAGATAACTGGCGAGTTAAAAAAAATGGGCGAGTTAGAGAGTGGCGAGTTAAAATGGCGAGTTACCCCCACGAAGTTTTACAATTTTTCAGGGAAGTCCTTGTGGCGAGTTAAAGTGGCGAGTTAAAATGGCGAGTTACCCCCACGAAGTTTTACAATTTTTCAGGGAAGTCCTTGTGGCGAGTTATTATTTTTCAAGGAAGTCCATGAGGCGAGTTAAAATTTTCATTGTTTTGTTCTGGTACATTGTTTGCCTGGTTTCTGTAACTCGCCAGTAGGACTAAATTGTGTTCTGTAATCGCCAGCAGGAATAGATGGTGTTTCTGTAACTCGCCTGCAGGACTAAATGGTGTTTCCGTAACTCGCCAGTAGGACTAAATGGTGTTTCCGTAACTTGCCAGCAGGACTTCATGGTTTTTCCGTAACTCGCCAGTAGGACTAAACGGTGTTTCCGTAACTCGCCTCCGTGACTTCTTTGTAGTTCAGCCTCTGACTTCGTGGGGGTAACTCGCCATTTTAACTCGCCAACTCATAACTCGCCCACTTTTTAACTCGCCCACAACTTGCTCTCGTTCGCCTTTGGTAATAAGGCATGGAAGAATCGAACATATGCATGAGTTCATTGTGTAAGAGACCTGCGCTATGCGCTCGGCCACGGGAGCTTCTTAATAAAACTTAATATGCCACTCTTAAAAGTGTATTTTTCTATAATATGAAGAGAATTTTAAGTCTTGTTTTTTTAAAGGAGATAATCATCTTATAAAAGGAAATATATAGGATGTTTTTCCACATGAGGTACTTCTAGTTTATTTTTGAAGACATATCCTTCGAATGCAGTTTTTGGACATTTAAGCGTCTTTGTGCAAGTCAGAGCTTATATACGTTCTTTCTTCACATGTCTTAGATCACGTCTCTAGGTATGAAACAGTGTTCAAAGTGTTATTTTTTTCCTATTAAGCATACCTACATTTATGTACCAACAAGGTACACATACCTTAAAAGTTAGTGTTTCCAGCAATGTTATCTTCTATATTCCGAGCAAAACATTTTAATTTAGAAAAGCCCGTCAATTTTGCCCATACATTGTCCTAGTCAGTCAGTCAGTCAGTCAGTCAGTTAGTCAGACAGTCAATCAGTCAGGCAGTCAGGTGGTCAGACAGTCAGTCAGACAGTCGGTCAGACAGTCAGACAGTCAGTCAGACAGTCAGTCAGTCAGTCAGTCAGACGGTCAGTCAGTCAGACAGTCAGTCAGTCAGACAGTCGTCAGTCAGACAGTCAGTCAGTCAGTCAGTCGACAGTCAGACAGTCAGTCAGTCAGTCAGACGGTCAGTCAGTCAGTCAGACAGTCAGTCAGTCAGACAGTCAGCAGTCAGACAGTCAGTCAGACAGTCAGTCAGTCAGACAGTCAGTAAGTCAGAGAGTGAGTGAGTGAGTGAGTGAGTGGTGAGTGAGTGAGTGAGTGAGTGAGTGGTGAGTGAGTGAGTGAGTGAGTGAGTGAGTGAGTGAGTGAGTGATGAGTGAGTGAGTGAGTGAGTGAGTGAGTGAGTGTGGAGTGGAGTGAGTCCAATGACTGAATATTAGTTAAATTTGTCAAATATTGGCTCATATCGGGGCATTGATATATTGGAAATTTCGTAAAAAATATGGGTGTCACCTCGATACTTATGGAGGCACGCATAGCCTATTATAAATATCAAACTATATAAATCCCATATATTGTAGTTCACAGTTTTATCTATAAAATGCATATTTGTATTTATCTACATCATGTGAAATTGTAAATTTAAAAAATTAATTATGCAAGAGTCTTTGTTTTGAAAACATAGTGAACCAAATCGAAAAATAAGACAGAATGCAGACAAATATTGATATAACGGGATTATGAATCTTACACAGCTTTTGTGGTTTCCTTTATTAAAAAGTATGCTTCACCTATATTGAAGATTTTTAGTGAGACACACTCTACACCACAAGGCCATAGTTGGCGGCTATATTGTGTACCTAGCAGGCACCATCTTTATATTATTTACGTGTCTTTCATACCAAAAGGACGTGTCTTACATTTAGCTTTACAGCGTTATACTTCCTTTCATGCTTTTTGGTCCCTTTATAATGTGGCAAAAAGGATGTAATCTTTAAAGTAATGTAACGAATAATACTTCCTTTTGCCAAATTATAATCATGTAACAAAACTAGTAACACAGGGAAAAGCAGCAACACAATCATGGCAAAAGGAAGGATGGTTGGCCTATTAGTTAACTAAACACACTCTCGGACAACCTTTTTTGTCCTCTATATGGATCCCTCAAGAATGGAACCCTCAAAAATTGTTCTTAAAAATCTGAGAACAATAAAAGGTGTTATATACAGCAGTTAAAGAACATCAGGGTTCCATATAGAGGACAAGTTTAGAACCACGCCTTTTTTCTGAGAGTGTTCGAGATACAGCCCGTTGTATCAAAGGGTTGACCAGTGGCTATACGTCGAAGACCATCCTTGCACTGAGTCCCGGTAAATGTTGCACGTATACACTGTTCGTTGATCAACCGGGAGTAGACCTATAGAGGGAATTTGATGTACCCTAAGGTGAACGAGGAATCTATGTGTGTATTTCAATTCTTTTCCCGTTTTGCGTGTAATTTCAGAATTGTTCTAATTCCTATTTTGGACCGTGACTTTTTTTTTATTCAAGACTCAAAGAATGTATTTTGGTCTCCTGTAATCAAAATTGTTCTCTCTCTCTCCAGAAAAATCAGTATCGTTTTGGCATTTTAGCGATATACAAAAAATGAACAAAACTATACCGTAAAGTCTTCAGGATACACCAATAATGTCGTAGACCCTTAACGTCAATGACTTCCACTTTTTGTGTTAATTCGTTTTACGGCGTGCAAAAAGAACATAATATAAATGACACAAAATGCCACAATATATAGACGAGTTTAATATTGGTAACATTCATGCATAAATAGAAGCTACTTGAGCTGGCATTTGATGCATTATAGTACAATTATAGTATCTTAATTGAGGTTTAATAGGGTGGGTCCTCGTAGCGTGTCGCAGCCCTTAGGGTATAAACGAAATTCAAGTCAATCTACAGCGGTTGTCAATTTTAGAATATGACATTTTAACTATTTAGAGTTGAGACTTTATTTGCATTCTTAATTCATAGTATTGTTCATGTTTTTAATGAAGGAATAACCTTTTTAGTAAGAACGTAAACCAAATAGTTTTACCGACAAATTTCATGATAGCGTTGTACATTTTGTTTTGGATTCGGATGTCTATTTTATGGTTATTTTGATTGATTTGGGCACCCTGTTACAAAACATGCTCTAGCATCAAATGAATTTGTTCAGCCGTGAAATTCACAACTGTTAAGCATTTTACCCCGATATTATTGCCGCGCAGTCACCGAGACGTGCTCGCAACCTCTCTCCGTTGAGTTTCGGGCATGAATATTACATGTTGAGGGGTTGTTTTCTTATTAAAGGATTTTTAAATAATATAATGATGATTATGGTATACGGGCCCTATTTAATAATTGGGTTAAAAGCGTGATAGCGTGTATATTTGGGCGTAATTGCTTCTATTGTTTATGTTTTGTGGCGGAGCGAGCGCGCATGCCTGGGATGCATGTGAGAGTCATTTTGCAGGTTTGGAGACAGGACATGGACGTCAAGACAAAATGGTATAAAAAGAAAAGGAGTATAAGTGATTAAATGTGTGACAGAGGAAACGGCTAATTGATTGAGTAAGAATTAAAAAAAAATAGAGGTGATTAAATTTCGTATAGGGTAAATTCGTAATACGTCAGTGAGTACCCATCATATAAGTAAATGTGAATAAGTGGGATAAATGATTACTATCAGAAATTAGCTAAATCCGAAAATACAAAACAAAAAAAAAACAAAAACAAAACAAATTAAAAATTCAGCTGTTTGCATTTTGTAACTGGATATTTCATTCAATATTGGAGGATTTTGTCGACTGAAGCACGCATTTTTATAGTACTGTTTTTTAAATAGGCCTATCTTTTGGAATTTTATAGACTTATCCTAAATTGTTAAGCCAGTCTTTAAGTAAGAAAGCGAGTGTATCAAGGTAATCTTGCAATTAATATTAAAATGGAAATTCTGATATAATACACTGCAAGAAATTGTGTTTAGCATGGAGACATGTTTTCAGTAGACATGTCGTAATTTAGCGTCTTTGTGTAAGTCACAACCGCACGTCTCAGGCCCGACCGCACCCCCCCCCACCACCACCACCAATTCCACAAAAGGGGAAAAAGATCCACTTTTTGCTGAATTTTTGCGTATAAAGGTTAAAAAATATACTGAGAAATTTTGACAAGAAAGTGCACTTTTTAATGATGAGATGTTCAAAAAGTCCCAAAAAATGGGCCATTTTAGGTGGTTAGTCCCCGTTTAACACCCAAAAAAGGTCCACTTTTTGGAGTGCCGCACCCCCCCCCCCAAAAAATCCTGCCTACGGGCCTGGCACTTCTTGTATTAGTCAATATGGCTTTTTGAAAATGAATCAACGTCTATTATATAAGTTGCGATAAGACAAGTGGGGGTTTTGCTCGAAGATCAGTGACTTGTTTTAAGTCACTAAGGACCAAATAAAGACTGTCCTAAAAAAGGTTTCTGTTCTATAATTTAGCATGGCTTAATATCATTTTATGTCTTATAGCTAGTCTGTGTCTTAAATTCCAAGCAAGCATTTTAAGCCGTGTCCATCCAGAACATGTTCTAATGCATGCATGACTTTCTAAGGACACTGTTACAAGTGGCTTCAAAGTCGCGTCTTGTAAATAGCTGACCTTGTAGACACAATTTTGCAGTGTATATTGATAAAGTTTGCGTACTATATCAAGCGTGGCTAACCACTGTGAAAGAAACAAATTATGGCATTCACAGTCCCTTTATCGTTTTTAATCTACTGATAGGCCTATCTCTCAAAGACGAATTTCCCGATACAAACACAACACGCCACAAAGACCGCCTAACACACGCTGAAAAGCTGGCTCCAGATAAACCGTTGGTCGATCATGATGTGTGCCAGACTTCACGTGCATATTCCGCAAAATCCATCGTCCACAAGAAAGTCTGTTTCGTAATTGTAATAATAATTTTTATATATCTGCTATAAACAGGAAATCGCAAATGTCAGAATCAACTTTCATTCCCAGTGATTCTGACAATCTTCTCAGTACGTCTTGCCACGATAACTGAATCCGTCAAGAGATAAAATCTCACCATGTACCTGAATGTATCTCTATAGTCCAAAACTTCCAGATTATAAAGGCCGACCATGTAAAAAGAACCTTTTCTCATATCATTCCTTACCATTGTTAGTTCTTGTCAATTTCGCTCAATCTCTACATGTAATGTGCATGACTCCTTGGTCTACCAGTATACGGCTTCCATGAAAACTCGATTTGTATGTTTTCTAATCCATTTAACCTAATGATAGCGTCTTGAAACCTTTGTATGCGCTACACCAAGTGGAAAAATCACGGAGAAGTAAAAACATGATCATAACTTTACATAGAAACAGATGCGAAAACAATGCTGCGCGCGGTAAAACACTTTGAAGAAAAGAAGGTGGGACTTTAGAAAATTAAGGAAGCATGAATTAATCATAAAGAAAACCTTTCAGGGAGAAGGAATACGCATGTATTGAAAATAAAGCGAGATATTAATGGACGCAATACAAAAGTTGCTGGGACGTGTTGGCGTTGTTAAATTGCATACAGCCGGAAATTAACTCAAACAACTTCAAAGAAAATTAAGTCTAATGAAACGTGAGAAGAATCGCGTTATCTACCCATATATTTCAATTTGGTTTGTTTTAGGCATGAGATCTTAATAAGTGCCGTTGTTTCAATAGTGCCCGAAAGTTGTTTTCTTTTTTGGCAGGGAGTGTATATTGAGATGTTAAGAGATTAGAGAGAGGGCGCATGTCATCTGTTTAATATTGTTTCCCATTCATCTGGATTTTCAGTACGAGGACATAAAGAGCAAGGCAAATTATTTCCAAGATGAAAAGCAAAACAAACTTCATACACCAGAAACCAGTCTGCATGTTAAAACTGTTCGAACAGTTATTTATGGGCGGGTCTGCATGTGGTGTTTTATTCTATAATTTGTTAGAGTTGTAATGCGTATCCTTATGATAATTTGAAGGAAACGTTTCGCAAATAACGCATTCACTTATCTTTCAAACAAAATATTAAAAAATAGCTTTGAAATCAAAATCAACACCGTATGATGTCAGCAAAACATATACCCAACCCATCCATTCGTCCGCCAGCTGCCGACCAATCAACCATCGAGACCCGTCATATTAGTGTTTGCTCCAAAGATGGATATGACTGGGTTTCAAGTGGGTTTGAGACCCAACTCAGTACAAACCCTGTTTGAGTTAAACAAAAAAAGAAGAAGTGGTTATTGGCCCTAGAGCCAAAGCCAAAAAAGCGGCAACACGAGCAGTCAGCTGAATAGCAGAGTGGTATTTTTCCCGACAGGGTTACTCTCTCAAAGTAAAAGAGTCGTGATTACTCTCTCAAGTAAAAGAGTGAATTGAAAAAAGAGGGAGAGTAAAAAGGATCGCCTCTAAAAAGTAAAATTGTTTCACCACCCAAAAAGAGGGGAACGTTCGCTCAATCACATGAGTGAGCTGATCTCACTCTTGGAGTGAATTTTCAAAAATGTATTCCAAAAGAGTGAGATAACGCACTCTCCTGGAGTGAACCTCAAATCCAAGGTTAGACGTGATCCTGAATATTAACTCCTTAACCACTTAAGGGCCTAGGTGTTTTCACGCCCGTTGGTGCCTAAGGGGGGGTTCCATGGAACCCCCCCCCCCAAGGAAAACCACTTTCCGTGGAATTTTTCAAATTGAAACTCATACCAACTTTGAGGGGGCATTAAGACAAGGGCCAAAGGCAATATAAATGAGTTCCGCTTTATCGTATGGAAATTAGGGGAATCATTGTTTTCGAAAGTGCGTTCAAAATCGATCAAAAAGTAACATGATGTTTCCGCGGCCTGCTTCCACAGATTACATGCAAATCATTTTGGAGGTTTTATATTACTCTAGAGACCAATTTACAGATATGTAACACAAACATTACCATTTGTACCATTCTTGTATTGTTGGTGGGGCAGTCGTATGCATAGGTTTGTATAGAAATGGCCGCGCGCAGTCGATCGATGATGGAATCGCTTCTTTTCAGCACATAAAGGGTAATTATTTTTTTGATTATGAATTAATTTTGTGTCATGCATATGAACATACATAAGCAGAAAATATTTATGGCAACAGGTTTGCTATTTTTTTTTTAAGACACCTCCCGTTGGTGCCTAAGGGGGGGGGGGGGGGCGGGTGGGGCGAGTTCTAGGAGGTGACCCAAGCTTAAAATATCTCATTAAACGGGCAGAGAAATGTTAGTAAATTTTTTTATGAAAGAAGCGCATCGATAGTGCACAATTACAAAAATTAGGCTTCGTAGAAATATTTTTCGCGAGTGAGAAATAAATGCCCGATAAACGAAAAACAAATCTTGGGTAAGATGGAACCCAACCATTAGGCACAGTAAGTGTTAAAAGCAGATTTTCCCTCTCTTGGTAGCGAGCGTGGCCGATTGGTTATGGTATTAGAGTTTGGTAATGGAGGTTCCCGGTTCATTTCCAAAAGCGGTTGGCCACCGCTTAGATGAATTATGGTCTAATTCTGATTTAGATCTGTATACGAAGCTATTGATTAAAATGAGAATTCGCTCTCCTCGTGGTTTAGTTGGGTTTAGGCTACTGCACCGTGACGATGACCCGTTCCTTCGGAGGGGACGTAAGCCCATACATTAGAGCCATATCTGACATGGATATCACAGTTAGATTCGAAAAGAGTAGGGTGAGTAGAGACCAGTCCCCGGGCTATCAAAATTCCGTCCCGGTGAAAGGGCCCCAAAACAACTACAATTCTGAAGAGGCTTTCTTGGGTTACCTGGTCATTGTCAGATGAAATCCATTTAAAAAAATAAAAAAGTGGTTAGGGTTGCCGGCAAACCAACGGGAAATGGACTATTCGACCGGCGGTAGGTAAATATCCCCCGCCTAAAAAAAAGGTTTTGAGTGAGTGAGGGGACTGGACCATTCACATAGGAAAAAAAAAAATAGATTGCGATTTCAATTTGTCTGACGTGAGCACGTTACGACAAAGTATTTTTTTGAAATCACAAACGGCCAGCCTGATTTTTAATGTTGTTTAGTGTACCTGTATACGATCACTTTGGACGTGAATTTCAGTAGTCTCCCAATAAACATGTTTGGCCGGAGGAAATGCGGAAACACGCTTGTATGAGTGTTATTATCTTTGGTATAGCACAACTGACAACCTAATACCTGAAGTCGACGCGGAGTATTATGGGGCTTCTCCAAATCCTCTGTAATCTGTGCACTTTCGCAACGAAGTGTCAACTTATTCTGCCAATTCCAGTGCCTTTAACATTTATGAAGACCTGCCAAATCGTTTTGTACCATAGATATATAGTTGGGCACTTCATATATAAGGGTCTGATCATTAACGAGAAACCAAGTACTAAAAAACGAGATGTAACTTGAGAAATAGTTTAATAATTTCGTTGCAGTGAAATAAACATTTCCTGTGAAATTTGCCTAACCTGTTTCCAAAGAAAAGGTAGACCACATAGTAGCCATCAACATCGCCGTCGTCATTGTCATTTACTCTGGACGATGACCGTCCTCATCGTCATCATTTTTGCAAACACAACACCACAAAGCCCCTGAGACCTGGCCGGACCGGGCCGGGTCCGAGTGGATGCAAATCAGTGCTTACTATATATGGAGACCAGCCCGAAGTTAGTCCTGCTCTAAAATGGCATGGAATTCCTCACAAAATTTGTTCCCGACTAAAAAAGGCAACTTTTACAAAAAAAAAATCATCGTTTAATACCTCCTACACACACAAACATCGTGTACGCTGCCTCCACGGGGCTCATCACAATGCATCGTCATATTCTCGTCAGTGGCGTATCCTTGGGTGCTTTTCAGGGCGCGCACCCCCCCCCCCGGGGTTCATTCACCAAACGGTAAAATCACCTATTCGAGCCCACCCCCCCCCCATCCCCCTCAAAAAAGCCAGTTCTCGATACGCGGTGTTTCGCCGCTTATCTTCTCAAGAATAGACTTATCGTTCTCCGAGAAATAATCGTTATAGACGTAGTCGTTATCACAATCACCTTCAGTAAGACAATATCAACCAAACCCTGCGCCCATCACTTCACCAACACCAACCTTGTCCACCCTACCAATACAATCATCATGAACACATTATCATCTTCGTCAACGTCGTTGTCATCCTCGTCGTCATCGTCGTTATCATCAATTGTCATCATCGTCGTCGTCCCCATCTTCATCGTTGGTCTTCATTTATCAGTGGTCGTCAGTATCATTATCACCGCTATCACACTTTACCGCCCGCCACCATCCATCCCCTCCATTATTTAATGTACTTCTTTATAAAAACAGTCTTCTTTTCAGCCATGTATTTGTGAGCATTACCTTCATCTTTCAACAATCATCAATTATTTTATCACTTTGAAATCAAGCTACATACCAACAACATGATAAAGGACCAGCTTAGATTTTCTTCTCCCCCATCCAACAGAACTCCTCCTCTTTCTTCCCATAAAGCTTACGGGTGGAACTCGCAACGTAAGAACGCGATTTGCTAATGAGCAACATTCCATATTCACTCTCGGTCTTTCAAAAGTTTAATGAATTGAATCATCATTGGGGCATTAGGCAGTCATTGGCGCGAAACTCATCCCCAATCTGGGGCTCTCGTCGTCGCACCGCAATAGCCGCAAACTGTTCCGGCTGTTTTGTCACTTCTAAGCAAAAGTGACTACATGCTTCAATGCATGGTAACAGCTATACAGCTATAGCTATAGCTAGGTGATCACTATGTGTTTTTACTGGTGCTTTACATACTCAAACAAAGTACTGCTGGAACTGCTTTTTGTAATTGACTTATAGTTTGAGACATACGCTTTCTTGAACTTGCAGTTTTGTTGGTCTTAATGTTTTTGTTTCTCCACTTCCTCCGTTTTTTTCCTTTTCATTCCATTTAAAAAATGGCACAAATTCACTCACATATTAAGAAAAATATGAATTAAACACAAGTTAAACAACATTGCATTTTAGATATACCACATTTCGGCGACTTCTCGGCAATTTCTTTTTTGTTTTTCCTTGATCAGTTTTTTAATTTTTTTTTTAAAATTTCTTGAAACCCTTGTGGTAAACTGTGACTTTTTACATCTATATCGAGAGGGAAGCTGAGACGACTCTTCGTTTTTTTTTTTCTTGGCCTGAAGTTCGTTGAGGCGTGTCCATACACGATAACTATATACTTACAACTACGCCTCAGCGAAAGATGATTATCATAAATAATGATTTGAGGCCAAAGTTGCTGATAGGTGTTTAAATTCTTATTTGTTAGCACTACCAATGTAATAATTATGCCAAACACATGCAGTGGTGAAGATGAATTCGAACATGAACTAAGGCATGAAATGTTACAAACCCATGAGTTACAAACTGTGATACACTGTTTCGTTTCTATATTCGGTGATTATGTAATCTTGCATCGTATGATCCTTCTTCCGAAGCCAAGCGACTAGAAAATGTTTTAATATGCCCCCCAAAAGTTTGTTTTTTGTTTTTTATCAACTAAGGCCCACTGCACCAAATCGGGGTAAACTACTACTAGTACTAGTCTAGTACGCCTATAGGCTACCTCGCCATTACCACTCGCAAACTTAGTAAATTTATAGCGTTCTAAAAGTAACTTTCGAGTAGTGACTTAGTAATAAAGGATAGATTACCTCGCTAGTAATTTAACATCATCATCCTTCACACCATTTAAATCACAGAAAATTAAAAAGAGAAGTTGATATCTTTCAAGTTTAGAATTCATGAATGGGATTCAATAAAATTAAAAGCACCGGCACACGTGAAATGTAAACAAGACTTTCGTAATGTGATTCTTCTCATTTCAAAAATGTCCTTTTTGCATGAAGAGATTCGTTGTAATATTTGGAGCAACTTTTGGTATATATCAAAATATTAATCAACAATATTATTAGGTTGAAAATTGTTTCTCGCCGAGAAGAAAGACCACTATAATCTAATAAAAAACACGTCCACAAGACAGCACATTCGTGGCGTGAATCGTGATTAATAATATCATTTATGTCCAATGCAAAAAGTAACGGGCCAAGAATTGATCCCTGCGGAACACCACAGGTTAAATTCTTGGAATTTAATTGATTTACATGAATTGTATGCAACGTATTGTGTCCTGTTACTGATAAAAATTTCAAACTATTCCAACATGATGTACCTAAAACCATAATGTTCTAATTTATACAGTTAAATATCATGGTTGATGGTATCAAATGTTTTGGATAGATCTAAATAAATACCCAGTGTCGTTTCATTTTCCTCAACAGCTTTGTGAAATATATCGTCCAAATCTATAATTGCCATATATCTGTGTAGAATGGTTTGGCTGTATGTGATAAAGTGGGACTTGAGCTGTATGGAAAACACGCAGTTTGGTAAAAATGTCAAGAGCCCCTCCCCCTTTTTGAATTATTTTAATACCCAGCACAGCAACAACACGTGGTTGCATAAACTATATGCACATGTTACCAATTGTTTAAGGTGGTTTTCTTATTTGGTTTCTAAGAAAACTACTGCCTTTTATGGAATTACGTAGATGACAGGGTCAGATATACCATTTAAACATAAAAAAATGAGTCTTGCATGTGCACCGGGCTTGTGCACAAATTATATAATTTTCATAGCAATTTATTTTATTTTGATAATCAAAAATAAGTTTCGTGATAACAAGTCCGTACGAATTTTCTTTAGTAATTCTCTTTTTCGAAAAAGTATTGAAGATATGGTTGTCTAGCAGCTCAAGACGACAAGCTTAGGTTATAGGTCCCGTTGACGGCGCTGAATTCTGCAGCGTAGACAATAACAGTCCAGGATGCAATGCAACAATGTCTGTCGTCCTAACTCTAAGCAGTGCTGCAGTCTGTTAACGTAGGCCTAAAACTAAGCCATGGCCTATACACAGAGCACATGTCACGAGACGAAATGTGAGCTAAATGTGAAATTAAAAGACCAAAGACGAAATTGCTTAATAATTGAGGATCCTTGATACGGCGAAATTAAATTGGTTTCGACGAAAGTAGGGAGAAATAAGTGAAATTTCATTGATTCAAACATGTTTGACCAAAGACAAATGTTTTAAACAGACGCACATTAGAAAACAAGTTAAAGGTTACATAATGAAAATATTTTAAAATAAATGAGGAAAAAACCAATATTAAAATATTCTAGTTTTACCATTTTGAGATAGCTAGGCCTTGTTGGTCTTTTTTAAAGTCCAGAAAAAAAAAACAAAGGAAATTGGTACCGGGAAGTGCCAAATATTATATTCAATAAGAGACAGAAGCAACTAACGAAAATATTATATCATTTAAAGTTATATCATTTGGGAATTTTATCAATACCTTTATCTCCAAAAAAATGCAAAATACAGTTAGATCCGTGTATATATAGATTGAGGACGTTCTGCTGAGCCCCTTTGAAAGGTGCAACGCGAGATTTTGAGGCACACAAAAAATCGTGTCATAATAGTGATTTCATTATAGATTAGACACTCAATAAGATTTCCTACTGTCTTTGGCTATAGAAGGTTCTTAAAGGAGATTAAAAAAAGTTGATGTATTTCATAAAAAGATTAGCTGAAGTTCGTTTCTGCTCCTATACGAAATTAAGAAATAGCCCTTTTGTACCAAAGAAACCTTTCTCAGCTTATTCTTTAAGAGGGGATATTTTTGATGGAAAGGCTTTACATTGGAGGGCAAAAATTAGTCTTTCAATTTTTTAGGGACACTGATGAATGTTGAAAATCTCTCGTTGCACGTTTTAAAAGAAAAACTTGTTAAATTACCTGTTGCTTGTCTTAGGAAGGTGAACTGATAAATACAACGTGAGGAAGCAGAGACCACTACACTCTCAAAACAGTGTTAGAAGTGAAGGCAAGGTGGTGTTTTGTTTAAAAGGGGGGAAAAGGGTGAATGTTTAGCAATTAAACACTTTGGGCCGTCGTATATCCAAACGATGTTTAATTAAACGGTGGTTAGGCCTAAACTGTGGTTAGCTAAACGCACTGTTTTTTAAAAAAAAACGCAGGGAGGTAACTATTTTAACAAGTCGTTTGTTACCACTGTATTTCAACGCCGTAAATTTCATCCCCCGAACTGTGACTTATCTTCGCCTATATCATTACGTGTGCGTCGTGAACAATTAATTCAAGACAATGGCTTCCGTAGTTGTAAATGCAACGCAATGAAGCCCCACGGGTTAAATTATTTAAAGAATGTCGCATTACGCAAGGGAGCTTTAGAAATGGTTGAATAAGGAGACAAAAGCCCCGGGATATTTAAACCTGTTTTATGTTGTTGTGCCGCAATTGCTATCATTCAATATAAAAGATAAACCGAGATGAATAGAAGCAACGGAAAAATGGACGAGATGAATGAACTGAGATTGCGGGGGAAAAGAAAAGAGAATAGTGGGGGACTGTAATGACAGACCCTATGTGAGTGTGCAAATCCGGATAAAATTGTGAATTTTGGTACACAAGTTATACATTGATAATCAAAAAAATTGAGGAAGCACTTGCCACCACCCCTTCATGGCCCCCCAGCTTAGATTTTCAAGGTTACACAGGGGTAATAAATTTTTTAAAACGTTTACGATTGTGTTTGAAAAGCCACACCATGATTGGCGGTCTGGTTACAAGGATTCAAAAAGGTAAGTTTATATTACCTGCGACTTATAGTTTAGGAATTGGGGTTAAAAAAACTGTAAAAATGGTTAAAAAAAAAAGGCAAATTTTGGTTTGTACAGGCGTCAAAATAAAAAGTGCTCCAATTTTTGTAATAAATGTGACTCCAAATTGTTGGTTTTGCTCATGGAAAGGAAATATAGGCAAGTTTGGACTATCTCTTAAGTGTCAGTAGTAACCAAAAGGGCGAATAAAGTCAACAGCTTATTGGCAGCCAGCTATTGGATTCTATGAGCTGACCTATTTTGTGGATAACGTGGTGAAAACTAAGCATAAACAGAAAGGAAAAAATATTCTTATTTCAATCCTTTTTAAGCTAGGGAAAACAATTTGACATCACGTCTTACAAGAATTAAAGCAACTTTTAACTTTGAACCCTTGTACACAACCAAAATTGAACTTTTTCACCATTTTTTACAGTTTTTACCATAACTCCGGAACAACTATAAGACACAGATAGTGTAAACTATACCTTTTTGGAATCTGTTGTGACCAGGACAAACACCTGGTGTGTTTTTAAACATTCAGAACATTTTAAAATTTTTGACCCTGAGATAACATTGAAACCCAAGTGGGGGCCATTAAGGGGGGTTGGCAAGTGCTTCCATTACAAGTTATGGATTATCAAGGCTAAATACTTGTGTGCAAAATTCACAATTTTATCTGGAAGCGCACACTCTACACTACTAGTCCCCTGCAATAAGAGAATAAAGGAGGGAGAGGTAACTGGGTCTAAACCACGAGGATCCCTAGGCTGAAATATAAGGCAATTTGATGAACACGTTGAAGTTTAAACATGCCTTTAAACTACCCCGGACAAGTCTATACGTTTAACAACGTTTTAGGCATTTGTTTAACGATGTTCGGCTAAAAATTTAAACAGCGTTTAGAGTTAACCATGCTTTGAGACTTGCGTTTATTTTAGCGGGGCGTTTTCGTTTAAATTGCGATTGAACCAGTGAGTAGCGTTAAACATCGTTGAGAATACGGGCCACGGGTTTAATTGCTAAACATTACCCTCTAAAAACCACCGTTGCCTTCACTTTCTAAACACTGTTTTTACAGGTATCATTATTGAAATATACAAATTAATGTATGGTTTACATATCAATACACGGACAACTTAATAGGTATAAAAACTATTTTACCATTCTAAAGCTGACTCATCCTTGGCCACTCTATACTTCACAATTAAAAAGGTCTTTCCAATTCTTGATTGGCATCCTAATTATCTTAATTATTTAAAGACACGATCAGTGATTTGAAAAACATATTTCAAATTGCAGGAATAGCTTAAAAGTGAAGGTAGTCTGTATAATTCTAATAAGTTAACTTTTTCCAGGCTGAAGAATGGACAGGAAAGTAAGAAAACAGCAGTGTTCCAAGAGACGTTACTCCATCAATTACGTGGTGGTAAGGTGTCCGTTCGGACAGTAATGACGAAAATTTCTTTCGATTCTGGTCCTTATTAGGCTGCTTCTGGTCTTATCATTTGCAGTATGTTAGGATAAAACTTACTTGTTGTACCTATGCAAAAATCTGATTTTTGATGATTTTTCGATTACCTGAGTTTTAGAGCAAATCACTGATAGTGTCTTTAAGATATCAAAGACAAGTAACGAAACTGACTGAAAAACAAAGCATACGCAGAGGTTGCCACGATACTTACAGTTAGCTGATATACAGAATAGTAGGCATAAAATGAATGTCATTTTTTCAATTCATAATCCAAATGAACAGTAAAGTCTCCTAATGAGATCTAATAAATAATCTTGTAAGCAAGTTACCTGCTACTTAAGATTATGACAATGTTTGGAATCGTTACTGGTTCAACCTTCGCGCTTGTTGCTGTTTTGTCGCCAGAAAGCTTAGGCCATTTTCGTCGCTCTCCTTTTTGCCAATACACAAAGACCAAAAATGTGCGATTTCATGACGTACTGTGAAAAATAGAGATCAGAAATATCTTACAAAAAGTATTACTCGTCAATGCTAGCACAAACTCGTAAATTGGAGAGAACTATAACTAACTGTTTTTTCTTCTTTACATCTTCTTATCCCTCTCTTACAAATCTTGTTGAATATTTTTTACCCTTTATACTTTTTGTCATTACAAATTTACATTTATTCTGATTGTGACTAAGATTTTAAGTCCCTCCATCTCTGTCTTAACTGGTGATATCTGTCGTCCTGCGCCTAGTTTTTTAACAAGAGGAATGCGTCTGTACGATGATTACATTGAATTATTTCTTTAAAACTTTTAAAGACAATTTTATATACTTTAAATAAGGAACTAAAAACCCATTTTCTAATTACGATCATATTGGAATTCTAACCTTCAAGGACTTTTAGCTTGTAAGTTAACGATACTGTTTGTCTAGCGAATAAATATGGCCACAACAAGAATTTGGTACAACTGATGTTAATTAAAGGTGCATTTCGTGATCCAGCCCTCATTTTTTTTTGTTTTATGCATGTTCACCTGGATATCCATGAAGAAAAGTTAATTCCGAGTTTTCAGTTATTCTGAGGGTCTTTTTTGATGTGTATAATGAGCAAATATGTATCACGGAAGCCCCATAGGCCAGTGTTTTAATTTAAAATTAGAAAATTACGAATTCCTTCCAGAGTACATCGAATTTTTGCACGTAAGATTAGGCACACATAGTAAGTACTTACCCAGTTTAGATGATAGAAAAATCTCTAACTTTTTTAGGTAAGTTCGGGGGACGAGTTCTGTGGATCACGAAATGACCCTTTAAAAAAATCGTCCGTGAGTACAAGAAGTAGGTCAGTGTAATAGCGCCGCGTAATACATCTGTGTGCTCCATGTATTAGTCCTAATTCCTCAATTTATCTTCCGTGATCAGTGGCTCGTGTATGGTTCTTCGGGCGACTTCCGCCGGACGAACCATTTCAAGAAGCCACTGACCAAGACTAATAGTGTATATGTCCCTGATGGGAATTTTGACAAATGCGATTTTAACAAATGGCAGCTATATACAACTTACGGTATTGCATTCACACGACGAATAAAATACAATGATGTACTTGTCCGCCAAACATGTGGCAAGCCGAGAGTCATTTTTTTATAACACCAGGTTGCTCGTACCAATAGAAATCCTACATTCAGCATGCGCGCCGTCATCACTGTAAAACTACTGTAAAATTTTACAATATTTTTATAACTATGGTAACCAACAAAACACACTGTAAACATATTATCAATTTTAAGAGCCTTACTGGCAACAGTTCTGTCCTAACAAATGGCACTGTAAGCATGGTAAGTTTATAATTTTACTGGCACATTGTGCCATCAAATTTCTGTAAAAATTAACAATACTTTTAAAAATTATTCAATCAAAACACTATATATTTGGTGATTATTACAATATTGTGAGTGTGTAGAGAATAAAAATGCACTGACGAACTTAACTTATTAGTTCCTATCTACAAATTTTTACGGTGTGTTATATTTGTAAAATTCAGTTTTATTGTAAATATATACATCAAACTGTAAGATAGTCAGTGAATTAAAGGAACATGTAATAATATTATTTTTACGGAATTTTTGTTGGCAGAATTCCTGCCAGGGATTTTCCCTGTAAACTTTAACAGGTATTTTTTGTTTATTTTAGTACTATAACAGCGCGCGGGACTTTATTAGTGTTCCATAAAGAGCTTACTATTATCATACATCGGCCTCACATAGAAAATTTGAAACAACACTTTATGCTATTTTCATTGACTTATACTGTGAATCCCTAGGCCTTCCTTTGGTCTTCTCTCCATGAGTTATCTATCAAACAGACGTCATTTAACGTTTTTGTTCACACTCTTCTATAGTATTCTCGCTGTTTTCCTCGCGGTGTCCCCTCAGGGTTCAATACGGGGTCCACTATTTTTTTCTCTCTATCAGTTCAATGCCATTCTTTCCTCTTCCGAACCTTTCTCCTTTGTATTATTTGTCGATGACACAACATTTTCTATCGCACAAAAACCTCAACACACTCACAAATAAATTTATTTAACGAAGAGTTAATTAATGTATCCAACTGGTTTATAGAGCCAACAAACTTTCGCTTAATGTATCAAAAACTAACTATATTCACCTTACAAAGAAAAAAACACGACACACCACCAACAAAACTCATAATTGACAACACACCCATTCACCCTGTGGACCATACAAAATTTCTAGTGTAATAGTTGATCAAAATCTTTCCTGGAAATATCAAATACAAATCAAATTTCTAAGAACATCGGGATTCTTAGAAAACCCCGCTACACCCTTCTAAAACACATCTTATTATCACTATACAACACATTAATACTTTCGTACATATCTTACAGTAACATAGCTTGGGCAAATGCAGACTTAACACTTGATAACAATCACTGTCCATGGACTTCTCCAAATTAGAATAAATTGGACAATATATTAATGCTCAGCAAAATAATTTGTCAATTTTTTTGGCAAATTTGATCAAATTGAATCAAAATTTGATTATATTAGAGCAGGAGCAGAATATCATAGGGTCCTTATTTAGGGAGTTCGTTCATGCCCGACTACATCTAAGGTTTGACACCTTTAGTAGTTAGTATGGACCCTCTACATCAATGCAAGGTAGTTTTTTTTTTTTTTTTTTTTTTAATTGACAACACACCCATTCACCCTGTGGACCATACAAAATTTCTAGTGTAATAGTTGATCAAAATCTTTCCTGGAAATATCAAATACAAATCAAATTTCTAAGAACATCGGGATTCTTAGAAAACCCCGCTACACCCTTCTAAAACACATCTTATTATCACTATACAACACATTAATACTTTCGTACATATCTTACAGTAACATAGCTTGGGCAAATGCAGACTTAACACTTGATAACAATCACTGTCCATGGACTTCTCCAAATTAGAATAAATTGGACAATATATTAATGCTCAGCAAAATAATTTGTCAATTTTTTTTGGCAAATTTGATCAAATTGAATCAAAATTTGATTATATGGGTACCGAAATTAGTTACAAAGTTGACAAATATTTTGTAGGGCTCTCATATTAAGTGAGTGACATAAGTGAGTATAGGGATGTATAGCAGAAACATCGTCACACAACCAAACAAGCCAGCAATTTAAGCAAACAATAAAACAAATTCAACAATCAAGCACAAAGTCAGACCCAACCCCGAATAATTATGACTATTTAACATAATTATCAATGTCATTTCTAGAGGGTATCTCTCCGATATTTAATATTTAGTCCAGACTTTTGATAGTCAGTTTATTAATGTTAATTTCTGGAAGCTTTAGGCATATAGGTATTGTGTAATTATCAATGTCATTTCTAAAAGGTATCTCTCCGATATTTAATTTTTAAAGTTTATAATTCCAGACTTTTGATTGACAGTTTATTAATTTTGGTTTCCGGATGCTTTTGGAATTGTGTGTTTTTTTCTCCCCTTGATATTGGCATCTATAGATGTGCAACATGTTTATTCCATCATATGTAACATGTGTAATGTATATAGGCTTTAAAGAGAGGTTGCAAATTGCGGTGCACATTTTTGTGTAAAAGATTACTTTCTTCGGAAATGGTCCTCTCTCCTTCTCTTTTCTCCCTTGCTTTTTTAGTCCAAGCTGCAGGTTACTGATATAAACCTTGATAATGTTTTTTCAACGGTTTCTAGACCAGTTTGTTGTGCTGATTCTAAATCCAATGGGTGCCAGACAAGAAACCTTGAGATTTTTTTTAGAAACGCAACAAAAATCAATATGGCCACCAAAACACTAAAAAAATCATCCGTTTTTCACTCAAAAGTAATTTTTTTAGCTTGTCTAGTTAAAGACACTATCAGTGAATCTCTCCAAAGAGTCAAAATATTTGAAATTTGCAGGAATAGCTTAAAATTGAAGGGTACGTCTGAATAAAACCCGTAAGTTATTTTTTGCAACTTAAAAAGAAGAAAAGGAAGAAAACAGCAGTGTTCAAAGATATGAATCGCCATTCACTTATGTGTTGTAGTAATTGTCCGTACGGACAGTAATGACTAAAATATCAGATTCTGTCCTTATTAGGTTGCTTTGTAGGACATGTTAGGATATAGCTATACTTGTTAAAAACATGCAAAAATCTGATTTTTGATGATGATGCTATACTTACTCACTTTTTGTACGGATGGGCGTATACAAGTTTGATTGGGCGTGCGGGAATGCAAAAAAGTGGACCTTTTGCCGTTAAAACTAAGTGCACCTGACCCCTCTCCCATGAAAATATTCCATTTTTCAATTTTTAAACACCTTGTCACAAAAATGGAACTTAATTTGTTCGCCCTTTTCACTTGATTTTGTGTACCTCTTTATAGTAGGCCCTACAATTGATAAAAAAAGTGGCCTTTTTGCAAATATGGAACACGCGGCGCTACATTCAACCCTAAAAAAACTTTGAACAATGCGTAAAATCCTGAAGCAAACCCGCTGTGGCTCGAGTCAGGAACGCGAGCCGGATTTATTTTACCACTTCTACTTTACTTTGATTCCCCGTATGCTTCTCTTCCATGTATTTTACTCTTTTCTTTCATCCTTCTGCTTTACGCTTACTTGCGCTCCCCGTCTTTTTCCGTGTCCTATCCTCTATCCTCCGTCACCGTCTTCTTTATTTCTGTTCTTTTCGCAATACCGTAGGCTTTCTTTCCGCATTTGTTATGCGTTTTTTTTCTGGTTTGTTTTGTTTTCTCTGCTTCAGTGGTGTTTCATGATATCTGGTTTCAGAAATATTATTTTCTTCTAAGTTCTATATTATAAAGACGGGATATATACTTCACTAAAAATCAGAAAATGACTGTGTCCCTTGTGAAATAATGAGATGTAGACAAGATGCTTAGATAATGATTTGGCCTGTATTACAGTATGGTTTTACAGATACTAGAGAGATCAATGATACTAGATTGGTGGACGTGGTTTACGTTCAAATAAGGTTTTCACAAATGTTTCACATACTAAATTTTTGCAACTTTTTAAGCTTTATACTACAATATACCTAAACAGTTTAGACATTGTACTTTTTAGGTGCCGGTCTTTTCTTTTAACATGTCTAAATGAACGCTTAATCGTACATACTCTAGAAGTGTTGAAACAATGACCGGTCCCTTAGCAGAGTCGGTCGAGGCATGTTGAGATAAAAGCATGGGATGTTGGAGTAATATTAGTAATCTGCCTTGGTGCGGTGGACATGTTCAAACCTATGTTGACGGTGAAAACATTTTCATGTTATGAGAAGCATTAAAACGTTACATTTTGTCAGCTGACATCATCTAGTTTCAAATTGGTCGCACATGTGTTCCTCGGTCGCCGCTCGGTAAAAAGTTCCCATATGCAAATGCTCTACCAGTACTTAATTAATTAGATATTCCGGGGCAGATTATGAGAGAGGAGCTTTCTCTTCTGAACACGCTGATACTTTTTATCATTTCTGCCTATTTGAAAAGCGACATTGGTTTCTTGTACAGCGTTAAGGACATAATTGGCATGAAAAAAATTGGACATAATGAAAACGGACCCTTACATGAAATCACTGCCACGAGTTTGAAAACCAGTGGGAGTGTTACATTCTGTAAAATATAAAAAAGTAAAAACAGGAGAGTTCCAGGGGAGGTGGCAGGTTGTGCAATTTCTTGGACAAAGGATGCTGACATTAGGGCAGCATTCTTCAATACAAACTTGAACAAGACGAGTCCTTTAAAAAGGACAATCATCTGCATTTGAGGCACAATTTGTGTGTTGAAATGAAACAACAAATTGAGTTTGTAACACTATATTTTAATTAAATACTATGCAAGGCATCAATTCATAATGATCAACCTTTATTGTGAAACAAAAAGACATTCAGTTTCATGTTATTTTTCTGAGAAGCAGGTTAATATTTTGAAGTTAGAAATCCACATTGCAGGGAACCACCAAGCTTCGTTTAACTACTTCCTTTTAAAGGGAAACTTCTTATCTGTGCAAAGGCCAAATACTTTTGTGTAGTAATACCTGTCATACATTGCTGTACAAAAGGTGTGCTTGTTTTACACTCATGAAATATTAGTCTGCTATGAAATAGTTCCATGCAAGTTATAAAATACATTACAAAAATGGTAATCTGGTACCACAAGGTATATTATAACATGGAGTATTATTTGGAATAAATTGGCTATAGAAGTCATTCTACTGTGGTTAATTTGTCAAGCAAAATTTTTGCAATCTGACCCAAACAATCAGAAAAACTGTCACATAGCTACCGTAGGTTAGGACTCGTCTCATATAGTGCAAGGCAGGGAATGTCACTATCACTAGCGGTGCAAGTAGGGTATGGATATCACGGACCATGACATGTATGGAAATATGCGACTCTTGAACTCAACAGAAAGTATCAGTACCAGCTGAGAGGTGTAAACAATAGATGGGATGTGTACACACAATTAAGAACTGAGTACCACGCATGAGGGTTGGGTCAATCAGGATTAATCTTCTGCCTGGCACCCCCTCCCCCCCCCCCCCCCCACCCCCCCCCCCCCCCCCTCCCCTGAAGAAAAATGTTGTATCAGTCACAGACATGATATTGTAATGTGCTAATACGGGAGCCATCTTTCCTTGGCCAGACATATCTACTAAAATGCTAAACAATGCCTGAATCCCGGTCTGAATGTTTTGAATTGGGTCGCAAAACGGCTAGATGTTTGGGTAAGATCTGTAAATTCTGTCAGGATGTGAACACCCCTCTGCTTTCTGTTCAGAAATGGCACAAAAACTGCCACCCTCCCCCCCCCGGGGGAACTCTTCTGTTTTTACTGTTTTTACTATAAATGTAAAATCCCAAATATTTCCAAACGTTGTGGAAAGTGATTTTGCATTAAGGGTACTTTTTACTATGTTCATTTTTTTTCATGCCATGTGTGTCCTTTTAAGGGCTGCAATTATTTGCAAATGGTCATATCCGTTTTCAGTTTACAATCATAGCAGTAGCGTGCCCTGCCAAAGTTAACAAAAAGAAAAAGAAAAAAAACAACAGCAACACGTCCTGAAAGGAAAGAAGTACATAGGATATATGCTCTATCTCATATTTATTCGGTGAGATTATATAATTCACAGTATGGCCGGCCTGGTAAATATTTTAATACGACCAAGGAAAATATATACACTTCACTACACAGCAGTAATTAAAATGGGAAATGACGTTCTATAAACCCACTATTTGCGCCAATTTTAAAACATTTGAACATATCTAAAACATTTGTCTAAACAGTTTATATATATATCTTATATCTAAACATGTTAAAATTCACCAAATACGCATTTGACGGTAAGATTTTAGGCATTGGACGCCAAGTGTTAGAGATTTTAACATGTTTTAATCCCTAAATACTGACATTGCCACACTTTCTTACCACCATTTTTACAGTTTAGGTTTTTTCTTCAAAAGTTGCAGACTAATTATTATTCATTCTGACCATCAAGATAAAGCCTTTAATGCGTCTACTTTCTTATATATGCATAACGGAGAACTGTCAATTATGTAATATGATGATATCTTTTTGCTCTGTTTAACGGCAGAGTCATAGTTAGGGGGTTTCTCATGAAGCAAATCGGATTTCAACATGTGGCCACTCACGCACACCAGCACGTGTAGATACAGTTTCAGTGGACAAAGAGTTCCAATTGTGGAATTGGAGAGAAGAAAATTTTCTCTAAATTATGTCTCAGTTTAATTCAGCTAAAGATTTCAATATTATGGAGGTGCATACCCTTTGTTTTATCAATTTTGATTTATTTATAATTATTGCAAAAAGAGTTAAATCTAAGCGACAACTCTCTGTTTACCTTTAAAAAAACCTGTCCAAAAACTCGGCCTTGGTCTATCATTACAACCTTTTTGCAGGTTCTGATGAGTTATGAAAAGGGTAGTTACCTATGTTCTGAGTCAATGAGATCGGTCAAGATGACTCAGATAATTGAGATGTGTGAAATCGCAGGATTATGAACAGGTCTGCGGCACAGTAACTTGAACCAATTATTCACTTGAACTCACAGAGGACGTCACTAGAAGGTTTGAGGTGATCTCACTAGATCAGCTTACATGAAATATTTTTGAAACTGGGTTCAATGGTAAAGGCCGCATGTTCAAGTTTTTCGCAGTTCACGCAAGTTCCGGTTTAAGGAAACTGAGTGTCCCCCATGATACAGACTCAATGGGGAACACCAAATACGACAGATGGGGGGTAGGACATCAGTCACACGGACGCTGTAATTATATGACACCGGTAGTAATGACTCCCGTTCAAGTGAGTATCAAAATCAGTACAGATCATCTAGAAGTTTAGAGATAAACTGCTAAAAAGAGAAATCTCACAGACCCCATATGGTTGGTTATGTGAGGGAGAAAATATCGTATTTTTAACCATATCTTTAGAAATACAAAAAAAGGCGAGTCTCGTAACAGAATAGTATAGCGTCACTTCGGGTTTGTCCACTAACTTATGACTATTTTAGAGTAGTCTATCAGAGTGAGTGTTGAAAATCGCAATATTAATCTCCTTATTTATGACCTCATTAATGACGCTGTAAACATGCTACACAGAAGTGACAACAACCGTGCTATCTTCAGTAGATGTACGTCCTGGTAGGTACCTAAAGACTGAAACCACGCTATACGCAGCAGAACATGTGTCCAATCGAAACTTGTAACTCAATTTATTTTACTGGTTTCAGAAAAATTATGCATATTACATAAGCAATACAAGTATACTGTCATTTTAGCTGTTCTGACAGAAATATATTTTCTAATCTCTATCGCAGGCCCTATGGTCCATTACACCTCAATAAAATATTCTTTAGAATTAGGACAGTTCTGAGGTGAGACTGTGAGTACGAAATTATAGGTTACTTTTAGGAGTAGGCCAAGTTTGGATTCCATAGTTATTATTTATAACGTTAAGAACTAATCTAACATGGATATAAACAAAAATTGGGTGAAAAAAGTGGAGAAATCGGTTAATCGTAATAATCTGCAGGTTTCTGCTGATGTTATGAAAGGGTCATTTACCTCTGTTCTGAGACTCGGTCAAGAGACTCGGATAATTGAGACTGTCTTGAATATCGCAGGACTATGAACAGAGTCTGAGCAACAGTAACTTGAACCACTTATTCACTTGAACTTGCAGAGGAAGTCAATGGAAGATTTGAGCTGATCCATAGATTCATCTTTGAATGAAACATTTTCTGGGAAATTTGGTTCAATGTGTAAAGGCCGCAGGCTCCAAGTTTTCGCAGTTCACGTATAAGTTCTGGGATAAATGACCCCCGTTCAAGTTGAATATCAAGATCAGTACAGATCATCTAGAATTTAGAGATAAACTCCTTTAAAATGACCCCGTCTAAGTTGAGTATCAAGATCAGTGCAGAACATCTAGAATTTAGAGATAAATTCCTTAAAAGAGAAATCTCACAGACCCCATCTGGTTTGATTATTGAGACAAAAATCTGTATTTTTAACCGTTATACAGGGCGAGTCAAAAAAAAACTTGACCCTGATTGTGTCCGCCATTTTGGATTTTTAAGTAAGACATATCTAACATATGTGATATCATTTGAAAGCTTCGTTCATTATCTTTAATATGCTGCTAAGATCATTCACATCGGTTAGATATACACCGAGCTACAGTCGTTTGAATCAAGTAGTCGGTTTTGCACTCTGTCCACGGATTCACATTCAAATGAACGGCGTCGAGCATTCAAATGGGAATTCGTGGATAGGGGGAAAAGCGGACTACTTGATTCAAACGACTGTAGCTCGGCCTATACTTAACCGATTAGAAATATCTTTGCAGCAAATTAAAGATAATGAACTAAGATTTTAAAAGATATCACATATGTTAGATATTTTTCAATTAAAAATTCAAAATGGCGGACACAATCAGGGTCAATTTTTTTTTGACTCGCCCTGTACTTTAGAAATACGAAAAGGCGAGTCTCGTAACAGAATAGTATAGCGTCACTTCGGGTTTGTCCTCTAACTTACGATTATTTATAGTATATTTCACAGAGTGATTGTTGAAATTTACTGACCTACGATGTTATTAATCACAAAAATAGAATCTCCTGATTATGACCTCATTAATGACGTGTAAACATGCTAAACGGCCGTGACAAATTCGTGCTATCTTCAGTAGATAGTACGTCCTAAAAGACGTGACACACGCTATACGCGCGGAACATTCATCATAACCGTTGTATCGAAACTTTTTAAAACCCCTCAATTTAAATTTAACTGGTTTCAGAAACATTATTCATATTTACATCAGCATACAAGTATCTTGGGTCATTTTTAGCTGTTTCTGACGATATATTCTCTAATCTTCTCTATAGTCGGACTATTGGTTTATTAATAAATTCCTTTAGAATTAGTACAGTTCTGAGGTTGAGCACTGTGATTACGAAATATACGGTCTACCTTTAGAGTAGGTCAAGTTTTTGATTCCATAGTTTATTATTTATAACGTTAGAACTCATCTAACATGCCTATAAACAAAACTTGGGTGAAAAAGGTTGAGAAAATCTGTATAATCTCAAATTAACACTCCTTCTCGCATGATGTTTGAAATAGTTAATTGCATACAATGATTGCACTTTTGATTGAGCCTTGCATGAAACTATCAAAACTTCACAAATCACGTCACGTAAACTTGAACTCTGAAAAAAGTCTCCTGGTCTTTTGTTTAACACACGGATATCAAATACAATAGCGGTACAAATCAAGTCTCCAAAATAAAGGAACAAAACTAAAAGTACCTTGCAAATAATACAAATAAGAAAATATACTCATCAATCCTGTACCTCGCCAATATATTCGTATTGTATTTGTGCAACTTTAATAGCATCTCCTATTCATTATTTAGCTCAAAAGATAAAAACAGGGTGTCATTTTATTAATATCACTCTCTCTCTCCCTCTGTGCGGTACATTTCAATACCATTAACTCCTCGCTGTTCTTTTATTCCCATTGTCATTGCGCTTGTCAGCCACTGTCTAAGAACGCTTTCGGCTCTTTTTGTCACCGAGTGCTAAATTTAAAATTATCACCATATTGTATCAAATGTGAGAATAAAATTCCATCAGTACATAGAGCCATGAATAAATTGCTTTGTTTGTCGCGTCAATCTCAATAGCAAGTGTGGATATTATCCCTACTTCTACCCACAGATTGAAAGTGAGAAAGCCGATTTGAAAACCTTCGGTGTGTAAAGCATTCTTCTCCGTAGTTGCATGAAGTGAGAAGTTCTCTAACGCGATGACGGTTGCTTCTTTTTTTCCTCTTTGATAAAATTGCCCTTTTCACCGAGCGTGTATAATACAATAATCTCACTCACGTGATGTGGTTATGTATTAGCGTCCATATAGCCCGTATCAATTCGAATTAGGAAGGGTAAATTTCATTAAGGTGGAGATGATGCCATTATTAATGACAAATTATTATATTAATCAAGTCGTGTCATTTCAATTCCCCTTTTACCACATTCCTTTTATCATGTTGATAATATTAACTGCCCGAGGCAGTATCAAACTACTTAAACAGCATTTTGTATCGGTGTGGGTTTTGATTCCATAAGCCTATCTCTCCATGTCGTCTTGTTTACAAGTAAACGCGATTTGTTACGAGCTAACCACCCTTAAGTTGAGGTTGACTTTGCACTTTAGTTGATTTCTTGTACCGTCTCAATGATGCGGTATTTTAAATGTATATGGTTAGGTTTTATTGTGTTGTTTCAAACCACAACATGCTGTTTCAGTGATTATGAATGCAATTGGTAAAACTCCTCTGTATTTTTGTACCGTCTTAATAATAATACCTCATCTAATCCCAACTACAACTTTGTTACGAGGCGTTAACTCATTTCAGATAAGTTTATTGCAATATGCGCGGGGTGTACGTGGAATGCGGAATCCTTATGGATCGAAGGGACAAAATAACTCCACGTTTCACGCAAAAGTATATGTATATGGCAACTAAAACTCATTTTATGAGTATATCATCATCATCTATAAGTGCAAATAGTGATGTTGACATAATTAATAAAGTTATTAGTTTATTATATTATAATGCCCAAATGTGTAACAAAACGGAACTAGAAAACAGAAATCTCTGATGCCTAACTTTCCTTAAAGGTGCAACGAGAGATTTCTCACAATGTCCCTAACAAAATGAAAATCCTGATTTTTGCACTGATTTAAAGCTTTCTATAAAAATATTCCTATCTGAAAGGATTAAGCTGAGAAACATATCTTTGGTACAATCATTGTGAAATTTTGAATTTCCTATTGGAGCAAATAGGAAATGTTTTATATTGAAACATAAGCATATAAAACACCTTTTATTTTAATGTTTAATACATTTCTGTAGCTAAATACAAGGTAGAAAGTCTATTGAGTGACTATGAAATCCCTACATTTCACAGAAAATATGGCTGCCTTCAAAATCTCTCGGTGCAATCTCGTATAAATTTAATCAAGATAATAAGTTATCATTTAACCTATTTTAAAATAGATTCGTCCACTTCCAAAAGTTATAGAAGGGGTCCTGAAGAATAACAAAAAAAGTTGTTAATGTATTGACCGAAATGTTTCTATTTTTTAGAGTTTACAAGAGCCTTAAAGGGTCCCAGGAAATGAGATGATAAACCTACTCCAAATGTTTATGGGACATTCCATTCCAATAAACATAGCCAGAAAAAAGAATACACTACCAGTGACATCATTAGTGAAACTATTGATTTTCAGTCAGTGTCATGAATAGATTCACACCAGTCACCTGGAATTTTCTATTACTTTCTGAAGAATCAATGGCACCACAAATGATGTCATCACCAACCCAAATATTGAATGCTCTCTGGTCCCTCCTTGTAGACTTGACACAAACCACATCAATTCTATTTGCATTTCCTGGGACCTTTAATATGCTCGTAACTCACCTCAAGAGGGTAAAATATGAAGACGTTTTGATTTTGAAATACGTGTATTTGTAGAATTTGTTATAGACTTTCAAAATGTTTTAAAGTTGGGGCAGAACTTAATACAGAAATATGCATGCACTTGGTATTTCTGCCGCTCAGTCTTGTGACCATTGAAAATGATTCAATGAATATCAGAGTAAACCTTTTCGGACCATCGTACATCCCAAGACAAAACTTGAAGAAGTCCTAACTTTTGACTGCCTTATAGTCTTTTCTGAAAATTCATATTCCAATTTCAAGAAATCTTTGAGAGAAGTGAGCCAAACTTTGAGCTCGATGCGACAATATTGATCAATGTGTTCTTAAGCCCGTACTGACTTTACAATTATATACTAACCTTACCTCACTCTATTTTATAGCCTTTGCTCTCACTTATCGCCCTTAATTCTTACCCTATAAAGTATAACTCTTTGCCGGAACTCTAAACTTCATCATCAACCATGCATTCCCTTATACGCATTACCATATAACTCTATTATCCTAACATTTACTGTACGCCTATTATATAGGTTTTCCTAGTAAGTTTAAAATATTTTTTTCATTATATTACATATCTCGTTAACTTGTCTTTTGCCCCGCGAAAACTGAAATGTGCGTTTGTTTAAAACTATTTCGGCTTTGGTCAATTATATTCAACATTTGATCAATAAAATTAACTTTCTTTTCATACCTTTTCGTCCAAATCAATTTAATTTCGTCATATCCATGGCCCATCATCTGAATGTACAAAGTCAATTCGTCTTTGGTCATTTAATTTTACATTTAGCTCAGTATATTTCGTCTCGTGTGTGTGATGTATGTATAGGCCATAGCTATAAGCGTTAGGCCTATAACATCAGCAAAATTTACCATAATCTATATCTGCCATTCTTTCTTTCACCTCATATTTCTTTCATTCACATGTTTCTTTCACCTCATATTTCTTTCTTTCACTTCTTTTTTTTTTTTTTTACTTTCTTTCACCCCATTTTTCTTCCTTTACTTTTTATATCATTATATTTATTTCTTTTTTTGATTTTCTTAATCTTGTTCTGTATTCTTTGTGCTTGATTTATAAACAAAGGAAAAGACAGAAAAACTATGATATAAATTTTGCTGCATGGCCTATACATGCAGCACACGAGACCAATGAGCTTAAAGTGTGATTATATGACCAAGGACGAAATTATTTTATACATTCAGATGATGGGCCATGGATACGACGAAATTAAATTGATTTTGACGAAATTGTACGAAAATAAAGTTAAATTTATTCATCAAATGTTGATAATTGACTAGAGACGAAATTGTTTTAAACAAACGCACAATTCAGTTTTCTTGGGACGAACAAGGTAACGAGATGTGAAATGCAAAGTTACAGGCTGAGTACAATTACGGGAAAGCTACAGGCTTATTTTTATTTCTAATTTAATTTCAAGCCTCAGAAACCATGGCTTTCAAATCTCACAACGCTCTATAAATACGATGACCGCTGTTATCTTAAGACAACATACACGGGGAAATTACAGACTGATTTCAAAGTACAAATCTAGATATCAAGTGATGGTTTTATTATAGTTGCGTGTTTTTCATGCATTATCTATTTTCTCATTCACACTTTTACTTATTGATTAATTTTGCTAAATAAGAAAATCGACAAAAACAATCATCCAAAATCGGATTTTAGCATATCTGTAACAAGTACACGTATCCTAACATATATACCCTGCAAATGCCAAGACCAGAAGCAACGTAATAAGGACAAAATCGGGTATTTTATAGTCATTACTGTCCGTACGGACACTTACTACAACACGTAACTTAAATGAGATTCATATATCTTTGAAAACTACCGTTTTCTTCCTTTTCTGTCAGTTCTTCAGATGAAAAAAAAGTTCTACGGACTTACCATTCACTTTGAAGCTATTCCTGCAAATATATATGCTAGCTCTTTAGATTATCATTATTATTATTATGGTGGTGGTTTCGAATCTGATTCTCATCAGACCAATTTTGTGGAATGGTGTATACTTATTCCGCTATTCTTGTAGACTGCGCTGGCGTCTAATAATTCACATTGTTCACACTCATAATATTTTATAATTATTTTTATTATTTAAATCCTTGGTTTTAGAAAAGCATTTAGTTTCAGGAAATGGCCTCAAATTTATGTATTTGTTGACTGTTCTTTTCGACATATTATCACGTTGTATCTGCTCCATTTTGTATTTTTGACGTTGTTATTGCTGATAATAGTCCATGAGTCTGCATCACCCGATTTCGGTTCGGTGCACCCAATTGGTGATTTAATTTTCCCATATCACGTTGAAGGGGATGTCCCCCGGACTATAGGATTAGGTATGTTTCCACCCAAAAAAGCTCACGTTAGCCTGTCCTGCCCATTTCAAAATGGCCGCCATTGTTTTATGAAAACGCCATTATAATTTTATTAAAGATAGAAATTTCATCCATGAATACACGATATAAAGTTTTTTTTAAACTTCTTTTAGCGTCCAGGCTGCTGCAAAGGAGGCATGTTTAGCTAAATGAATTTAAAATGGCAAAATGTTGGGATAAGAACCCGTGTCTATTTTTGGGAGCTCCCAAAAAATTTATGGCATTTATATTTGCGCACAGACTCGATTTTCAAGATGGGCCCGTGAGTATATTCACTCTAGGGCACGTAAATCAGAAAAAGCAGCCCTATACCCATCTTTTCGTGTTATAAAACAACATTTTTCCCTAACATGAACCCTAATCATTTCCAAGATGTAAAATATTAAGCGGGTATATCTTTCACAGTAAGACAACCGTTCATATCAACCTGATACATAAATCCATCTAAAATGGGTGTGAACTATATTTAAGGACTACTCAGTGACGTCATCAGTTTTTTGCCATAAAATAAACCATATGGTCATGAAGAGTGAAAATTTGTCTATATGTCGAAGGTAAAATTTTATATGGTGACCTAACTTTTCTTCGCGCACACTGTGTCTATCTTTGTTTCGACTTGTCCCCCCCCCCTTCTCTCAGTACTGCCGAGATCATCTTCCTTCCGCTGCTTCACTCGTGTTGAGTAGTCTGCAATTGTCCAGAAGTAGGAGGAAAATTGTCGTGAAAACGTTATCAATAGTGTTTCCTTATGGGAACATTATGCGAAAAAGATGCGCAGGGGTGTTTTTATTCTTGAATTTTGGTCCCCGAGCCGGTAATAAACCGCCGCATCATAAGTTTAAGATCATGTCCGTGAAATACAAATGCCATTAATTCTCTTTTGGTGCTCTTCAAATTATCACTGACATTCTTACCCCATCTATATGACAATTTAGTACATTTAATAAAACTGCCCCCTTCCGGCGCCATCTTGGACCCTTAAATGTTTAAGCCCACTTCAGGAAGGTAAAACTTTATTTCGTTTAGTCCGGGATAAATTTCCTATCTATAATGAAATTACAATGGCAGTTTTTCATAAAAATGGCGGCCATTTTGAAATAGGCAGTACACGGTAATGTGCAACTTTTCGCGGCGAAACATACCTAATCCTAGTCAGGGGCACCCCCTTCAAGATGATATATTGGAAAATTAATCACCAGGGGGTGCAACAAACTCCAATTTTAAGGCCCGTACAGAAAATTGCTCATAGACTATGAATTGAATTTGAATTGAAAATTTTTTATACATTGAAATATCTTGTCGCAAGACAAATCAATAACAAAAGTTGCATCCCTTCTTGTGGCCCACAAATTCCACCCATGCCTAAGTAATGTCATACGTATTTGTTGTTCCAAACATGTGGTGCTGCTTGTTTTGAGTAAATTTATAGAAGAGATTTTATTTTCTATTTCATGCGGTATATATGAAGAATCGCTCCGATTTCGCCTAGTCGGACATAGTCGCCTATTACCATTATCTAAAGTTCCTGTATTGGTTGAGTTAAGGTGCGATTTAAATTAAATCTGCTGAAGCTATAGATATACATTGGTCATAAAGGTTTTAAATGTTTTTTAAAAACGTTATATGTGAAACACTTGATCATAACGAGTTGCCAAGAATTTATTTAAACCTTCTATTCAAACCTTTTGTGTTCCGATTATGATTGTTATTCATTGATTTGATTGTACGTTATGTCTTATAGTAAATCCATCTTAATTCCACCACAGAGTGAATGGTTTAAGTATTTCTGAAGGGTCGATATCTATAAGTGCGCTTGCATCCAAAATGCCGCGAAGAGGCAAAGTGCTACGTCCGAAATTTCTCAAGTAATTACTGACACATCATACAGCCGGAAAATGGTAGCAACAACCCAGTCGACTAATACGCAATTAAGTTTGAGTAATTAGTGTTTTACCATTACATGCCTATGGGGTTGATCAAATTAAGTGAATTAATTAGGCCTTTCAGATGATTCGTTTATAAGGACCCAAACTAGAAAGCAATCACTAAAATCAATGAATGGCAATGTAAAATAAGCCCTAATATACGCACATTTATAGCATGGTTATAACCAGCGGTTCAGTTTTACATAGCAACACACCTTCAAGCGACTGTTCAATCCTTGAATAAAACTGTCAAAAAAGAACGTATCCTACATATGGTTATCTTAAAGTATAAATTCTTTTGCCATAGTCTAGTGCTGACATTCATGGGTTACAATCACATTTAGCCTGCATGGGAGCTTGCAGACATTTGTAACACATCTCCAGTACAACGGTTTGAGTGATTATAATATATAGAGCCTGCAGAGACCCATGAAACACAATTCTTAAGTGCCTCAAACGGTGCCTTATGGGTCTAGACAAAGATTACGCAGGGATCCAATCATGTTGAAAAGTAGGCCTATACCACGTTTTTGTTTAACCATAAGGATTCAAAAAAGGTATAGTTTGTATTATCTTCAACTTAAAGTCTGGGAGTTACAGGTTAAAAACAGCAAAAATCAATAAAAAGGGTCAATTTCAGTTGTACGGGGTCAAATTTTAAAGTTGTTCTGATTTGAATATCAAATTGTGCAAATTGTTTGTGGAGCTCATAGGATTAAAAAATATGGAATAGTTTTCACTATCTCCAAAGGTCGGCGTCCATTACATTCAATGGGGCTTGACCTTGTTTTTCCCCTACTTTGTTGACGAACTGCTATTCAATCCAGAATTGAATTACCAAATGAAATCCAGCAAGTGGTCTTACTGAGATTTGAATCAGGGACCGTTTTCTCCAGATGCAAGCTTGCTTGCGCGGTCTTGTTGCAGTTTTGAGCAATCATATCATCATATCATCAATTGATCAGTTTTCTATAAAATGATAACTACACTATAAAAAATGTTCCTAATTTTACCAGATTATACCTTTTAAATTACGGTAAACCCTGATTATTCAATAATCTTCATGCTTTATTACTTATATCTAACATAAAATTACAATTTGGAAGCAGAAAAGTGTAAATAAACAGTGGTTAGAAATAATACTACACATTTTGAAAAAAAGATTGTACTATACGCTGACCGTTATTATAATTTCCGTATTATTACGTTCTTTTGTAACTTACTTGTTTTTAATGTAAGAATATAAACTATGAAAATTGCTTAACCTTAAAATTGTGTTAAATAACATAATAAGTAACGTCATTAAAAAAATGCAAAATCTTATTTCCACTTTATTTTTAAAAATAGTTTTAAACAATCTTGTACAACTTGATTCCTGCTTTTTGTATTCTAATTATTGAGTGGAATTGGAAAAAGTAGTACACCTATATATTTAATTTCCGCATCTGATATCTGTAAAGTCGTGTAGTGTCGTGGATAAGGTTTAGGACTTGTAATCTTAAGGCCCTGGTTCGAATCTGTGCAAGGTACATATATATTAAGCCTGCTCATATGATGATTAAGTAATTGTTGACATTAGAATATTATGTCCACTACAAAATAAATCAAAGTCTTATACTGCCTTCTTCATGTTTTCCCTTCGTTTGACTTTTTTTCTCAAAATTGTTTGCCTGAAATATAACTTTTTTACAACCATGTGGTGACGTAAATACGACGTTTGTATGATGTCATAGCTACAACGTGAAAATTTGGTCAGAAGATTGTAATAATGTTTTAATTGTTAATTATTGTTTAAACAAGTCAAAAACCAACAATAAAGTTGACGCTGGGATTTCACGCCGTTATTTTACGTTCCCGCAGTGGGTTGGTAGGTTTTTACGGCGCCAGTTATTTTTACGTCTGCACGTTGTGAGTCCCAGTGACAGTCAAAAACCCTGTTTTCTAAAGTTTATTGGGATCAGTGTATAGAACATTGTCTAAACTACTTGTACATGATCCTTATACGACAATTAACAAAGTAAAAAAGCGCGACAATTTGCATACACATTGAATGCGGTCATTATTCATGCGTATTTTTGTTCAGCGCCTGAACAATCATTTGCTGAGCAAGTATATCATTTAAGCTGGTTTTTCGCAATGTGTGTAAATTGTCCGATATTTTTCAGGCTACGAATATTGTATGAACCACGGTCCTATATATAAACAAAGAATTTCCATATCTTTCCTACAATGGAGCACGTTTTTAAACTTGACAAATACAATGAATAATTTTAAGCACTATATAAGACCTTAAATGCTATTCGGATGTCTGTTGCCTGTTGGTCAATTTCGGAAATATCCATACATTATTAAACAAAGCCATCCCCGTATAATCATGCACTGTTTATAGTTGCATGCTATCCTAGTATTTATTACATTCTAGCCTGGACGTAGCAATAACAGATTTGTGGCACCAAAGTCCTTATTCAAAAAACTTGCCCCTAATACACATTTTGATATTGGGCACACATGCCCTTTTCCCGGCTAGCCGATGAATAGATTTCATGATCCTAACAAGTTATGAATACAAAAATCACTTTTCAACAAGTCAAGTCACACAAATACCCTTTTTACACTGGATAAAGTAGTATTATTAAAAACCAGTAACAACTTTTTGAGAGGCGGCGTGAACGTACGTGGCACGAGCACAAGAAACTGCCTTTTCTCATTGGCTCAGGCCAAATTATCGAGCCATTTGGGCGTGGTTTGGCGACAATAGTTCGTAGCCGACCGGTGACGGCGCTATACTACCACAACAATGATACAGGAAGATGTATAATATACAGTGTCAGTGAGGGAGCATGGTTCATTCATACTCACACACTCATAATAAAACGTGGTCACTAATAAGCACAAATTGCCTACACTGTGAATTGGATGGAAATATTATAACTTGGGAGAAATACGCGAATCGTCATCATTCTTGATTCGACACTGCCTACGTTAGTTGTCTGGTCATCGTGCATGCCATCACGTTGGATTACCATATATCAACTTTAGGTCGAAAGGCCTAGAATTTCTTCAACCCATCATATGGAATATACACTCAAGACACTTTGGTAGGTATCTTGTTTGCTGACGTTTATTTTGGTATTTTATTTTAAGTTTATAGTAGACTCTAATCATTTTAAGTTTGCCGGGAGTGATTCTCGCTCTAGGGCCAATATTATGATTATTTTTTTTTATATTGTCATGAAAAGTAATGATTGATGTTTGTCTTGAACAATTGTTTTTTTTTTTTTACCTGTTAACTTTAGCGATTGGCACGATTTCTTAGAAAAAAGGTTGGCTACATGAGCTCTAAAAAGACTTGCCTTTTTGCAAATGTTGATACAAGTAAAATATAACTGTTGAGACATTAATAAATCGCAAATATTTTTACAAGTTTTACTTAAAAGGGTTTTGATAGCTTTCAAACTAACACTTGACTAATGAGAATGATTTTATTGTATTATGTTTTCAGAAATCCGGAGTCTACTGGCCAAACAATTTAGAGTTGGACTTGTTTGGATAGCTGGTATCCAGAAAGATATTTTATCCAGAATATCTTAGATGTTAGACGAGCAAATGAGAGCAGCATCGATGGAGAACTCCCCTCCCAGAGTCCAGTCCCCGATGATGGAGCGGGCCGTTAGTCCAGGGGCTCGTAGCGATTGTTCGCACTGTAGCAGCCGCGGTAGCGACGGAGGACACGACATCATGGAACGCCGTAGTCATCCGCATCAACAATCACCGGTATCGCCAGCGCCTCACAGCCCGTCTCCTTTGACTAAGCAACCAAGGCATAATGGACTGACAACTTCACCCACCGTATCGGAGGCAGCGAGCCTCACAACAACAAATATCACAGGAACAGACATTGAATTGGACCGTACTAGTAGTCATAATACAACTGTTGCAGGACAAGATCTGGCACGTACTATCAGGCACCACCAATTACCCATCTCACAGAGTACAAACAATAATAATGAAAAACATCGCCTTGCAACATTCGAACCACCAAGGACTGCCACTGCCCCATCTTTTCTGATTAGAGACATCTTAGGTGGCAATTTCAAACCTAAACATGTAGAACCATCTTCAGATGAACACACTAGGAACAAGTGCAAATTAGAAGACACACATGACGTTGAGCAAAGACTTTGTGTAGATGTTGTTGCAGAGGATGAGAGAAAAATGACCTCTTCGAGACATTCGCCTTCGCTACTCAAGAGGCATCATCCGGAGGATGAGGAGAATGATGATGATGAGTTGGATGAATCGGAGCATGGTAGGTTCTTATTTATACCTAAAGTTTCATGTATTGTTTTGATTTACATGTGCGTTTTGCCAATAAATAATACACAATAATAAATAAATACCAACCTATAAACAGCATTAAGATTGTAAGAGAATGCCAAAAGAATATCGTATAAGATGTGCCAATTGAATGATGTGGTATTTGGAGTTCTGACTGAACACAATATATCAATGTACATAAGACATTATGATAGACAACTTTGAGAAAGGCATATGACATGTTGAATATCATACGCGAATAGTTGTAGATGTAGTACTCATCAAATTAAAAGTACACTGTTAAAAATGATCGTACAAAACGTCATTTTAACTGGCAACTGGGACTCACGACAGTTAAAAAGACTTTGTTACAGTTTGTCCAGTTTTGTGAGTCGCAGTTGCCAGTTAAAATGACGTTTTACGGTCAGTTGTAGTAAAGGAACGATCTCCACCAAATAAGGTTGCTTTTGTAACTTTTTACGACGGGAAATTGGTATCTTTTACATATAATTAGTGCACAGTTGAGGGAGTTTAGCTTTACAAAATTTGTGAAACTAAGGAGCTACAATGCGGTTTCCCCTTGTATTGAAACCTAAGTTTTCGGTAAACTTTATCCATGAAAAAGTAGAATATTGTCTTGCTAACACCTTATTTGATTAAGCGTTAACAACTTACGTATTTATGAAACGGTTCGCTTGTCTACAGATCGGCAAGTCATCCAGAAAATAGGCCTATTGGGTCTCGCACCTGAGCAGAATGTGAAATATTTTGCATTTTATGTCAACTCTTTAACGGAATGATTTTGAAAAGAAATGTTTGTTCTGTATTTTGTGTGTGAAACAGATTTCACGCTAAAAAGTCTATTGGTTGGGTTCTACAAAAGAAGGTATAGAAATGAAAATTATCAGCTCTGGTAGTTTTCCTTCATGCAATTTTTCATACGTGGTGAATATAAGTCGGTGCTAAAGTAGCCGGGTTTAACAAGTTTTATGCCACGTTTAAGAAATTCAGAGCGGGTACCTGGGTATGAATAGGAACCTTGCAATGCTGCGACTTGCTTTGATAATGGAAAGTTGATTTGGTATTCACTGAGATATTACTAAGATAAGTCCGTTTAGTATCGCTTGATAAAGACACATGGAAGTTTGAAGTTAAAAATATGCCAACCTAGCGTGATCTATTTTCTGGAAGCAGGGCGTTCTATACCAGTAAGGAGATGTTTTCAACATGTAATTAACTTTATATACCTTCAAAATTCATATCACTTGGGTGTATGTCCTCTGCAGTGTATATAATGGACAAATGAACAATGCTTGGGTTGGTTATGGAGATATGCACTCTTATTCTGGTTACAGTAAAATCAGCACCCAATGATATATATGGCACACGATGTTCACCTATCTTAATCACGATGTTGATCAAATTACTTTCATACTAATACAATGAATTCGAATTATATCTCCAGTATGCCTATTTTCATGTTGTTTTATGGCGTGATCATAAAATATTGTTGCATTAAAGCATGTATATATTTTGTTATAAGACTAACAAAAAACGATTAATGGCTTCATCTGCAAACTTCATTTCTATATGCCTATACTAATGTAATAGAGTCAACCAGAGAATACTCCATGAATCCATGATATTATTAACCATGCAGAATAGATTAATCAAATATATGCTCAGGCTATCATCTAGACTAAGTTAATAGAATCCCGTCTCCACAAAAATATGCACAAGTGTCTTGTTTTGTTAGTTTATCCGTAATTCAGTGTAAGAGCCTATTACACGCGAAGAATACTCGCCTATTGACCAAGGGATCCATACCCCAAACTTATTTAAGGATGAATAGGATTAACCGGTAGGACTATTATTAAAAGATGAAAGACCATTTTAAAGATCAAACACCGCACCGCCTAACTCAATTTAGTTTGACTGGAATTACTGTAATTTCATTAGAGACCATACGTTTTTTAAAACCTTTTAACCAATTGTGTAATCCCGGTTAGCAATATTTTTCTTTTTAAACAGGGGTTTTCATCTGGTAATCGCCAATTCAAAACTCATTAAGGTTCATCTTCAGTGTGATACGAGGGTGAAAGCTTTTATGGCGTATTATACCAGCAATTTTGTAAGACTCTTAACCAACACAAATGGGGTTTTCACAGGTACTCCAGTGGTAGGCGCGTTAGAATCAAATTTCTTAAGATGTTCTCCCATAAAATCAATCACATTTTTATACTAAGAGATTGGTTGCTCTTTGCCTTCATGAAGTGTTCGCTCTGCTAGTCAGACCACTATGGGACTGGGACCGACAGGATACAATAAGAAAAGTCAAATTAAAATCCCTTGATTGGAAAAGACCTGTCCCTTATTTTGGATCTTTGGCAGTTGCAGAAGAGTGGCAGTCACTCTTTTAAATAACGAAGTGGAAAGGAAAAGAAACTATTGATGTGTATGTATAATGCAAGCGAATATGCAAAACAAAAGAGAAAAACAAATGAAACTCAGATAGTCTTTAACTTAACGTTTCTCCTTCTGATCCTCATCAGGTAAAGACAGCGAGATCTCGTCGAGTCGAGACAGCCCCTCCTGCAAGTCGAAGAAACCACGCAAAGCACGCACAGCATTCACAGACCATCAACTCAATACCCTGGAGAGGAGCTTCGAGAGGCAAAAGTACCTCTCCGTACAAGACAGAATGGAACTGGCCGCCAGCCTTAATCTAACTGATACTCAAGTCAAGACGTGGTACCAAAACAGAAGGTGAGAATCACTCATTTGAAGAAAAAAATACGAAGGGTTTGCCGCATCTTGGTGTTCCCCCTTTTTTAAAAGTTTTAAGCGTGGCTTTAAGGAGCTGCAAAATGAAGTTGCAATGTAAATCTTGTCGATTTTTGAAACTTGAAGCTGAAGATAACGTTTTCGACTCTGTAGTTCATTATTTGTAAGATATATAGTCAATAGTGCACATATTTATTGAGAAAATTGAGCAGGTGGCTCCAAATGCGACAAACTCTTACTTATAATGGGCATTTCGTGATCCGAAGCCTCATTCGAACGTTCCTCGACTGACTCGCCTAAAAAGTTGAGATTTAACCAGATCTCAACCAATGGCTTATGTATTTTATATACACCTA